>JAJTUV010002486.1:0-221732 GCA_021653895.1 Mastomys natalensis
TACCTTCCAGTACTTGCAAGCGTTTTTTAGAATACCAAGGTCCTGTGATACTCAGGGCACTAAAACAAAAGCTGCTTGATAGACTTCTGTAACTGACATGCCAGGTTTCAAAACACTAACACAATTAGAAAGTGTACAATCAATAAATCTTACATTAAATACTATAGAAGAAGCAAAATTATTTTAACATGACAATTAAAAGTGTCTTAACACATGTACTACTACTTGTTTGAAATCCAGATCCTGCCCCAACTTTATCAGGTAAGGCCATTAGTAAAAGAAATTAGGTATTTATATTTTCTAGTCACAGAAAGATTGATTCAACTGTAGGAGAGGGAACAAAGTGGGTGGGCAATGAGTAGAATGTAAATAAATAAAATAGCTCTAAAAAAACTGGAGGAGAGACCATCCAGAGACTTCCCAACCTGGAGATCCCTTTGAGATGCAATCACCATATGTAAACACTGCTGTGGATGTCCAGAAGTGCATGCTGACAGGAGTCTGATATACCTGTCTCCTGAGAGGCACTGCCAGAGCCTGACTTATACAGAGGCAGATGCTCACAGCTAATCATCAAACTGACCACAGGGTTCCCAGTGGAAGAGTTAGAGAGATGACTGAAGGAGTTGAAGGGGCTGGTGGCCCCATGGGGCAATACCAAACAACTAGAGCTCCCTGGGTCAAAACAGCTAGCCTAGGAACACACACTGAGGGACCCATGTCTCTAGCTATATTTGTAGAGGATGATGGATTTGTTGGGCATCAGTAGGAGAGGAGGGCATTGGTCCTTGAAGGCTAGATGCCCCAGTGAAGGGAAATTCAAGGGAGGAGAGGTGGGTGTGGGTAGATGGGTAGGAGCAAACCCTCATAGAAATTGGAGGAGGGAGGATGATTTAATGGGTTTCTGGGAGTGGGGAATGGGGAAAGGGGATAACATCTGAAATGTAGATAAATAAAGTACCCAATAATTAAAAAAAAAAAAAAAAGAAAATCAAACAAACAAATAATGGAACTGGCTATGGCAGTCAAACATTTGAGACCCTTTAGCAGCAATTTGACATTACCCATATTATGAGAATTCCTTATAATTGTCAAAGACAAGAGACTGTGGAACAGGCCTATGGAACTTTAAGACAACATCGTCATAAAATAAAAATGGGGGGTATATCCCTGTATACCACAAATTTATTTAAATAATATTCTTTTTATTTTTTATTTTAAACTTAAACTTTTATTTTTAAAATTTGGATGCCAAGGAAGTTTCTGCTGAGTATCTATGGTGCTCTACAACTAGGCATACTTATGCATAGGTAAAAGGGAAGGAGCCACTTACTGGCATATGGCATGATCCCAATCAAGTATTAAATATGGGGAAGAGGACATGTTTGTGTTTTTTCTGCAGAATACTGAAGGAACATGGTGGCTGCCAGAGCGATGGGTATTGTACGTTCAGGTAATTACCATGTACCTGCCTCCATATAGCTGCTTTCCCAATCATGAATCAGCATTAGGAACCAGAAGTACAGTCTGATTCAGAAAACTGGAACTACACTGAAACTGGGAACATTAATTGCACAGAAGTGCAGTAGAAAGAAACAAGCTTACCTCAGGATGAAGTAGTTTCTGAATTTAATATCAGAGACCACTGAACGTACAATACCATTTGGGATAATGTGAATGAATCTCTGGACCTCATGCACCATGGCATTTGTGTAGGGCATGTGGCTCCTGTCCTGCATGCAGGGGCTGCGGTGTTTGCCAATCACATGATCAATCTCTTCCTGGACTTTAGCTGGGTATAAGCAATGACAAATACTTGAATAAGAAAAATATAGCCTGAATCACCCATTAATGCCTGGCTACCTAAGCCATGAAGAAAATGGCCCAGTATCATTATGAACATATATTTTGTGTGGAGGAGCAAACTTAGATATATAGGATTATTCTAATATAGATTTTTACCATTATCCTATCACATAGCTAATATGATTCATTATTATTTGCTAATTATTTTATCCATAGAAGCAAAAAAATGAGATATAATTAAATATTGGTAACAATAAAACAGAGTATAATTATTTTGACATTATAGATATTAATAAAAGGTATCAGAAATATGTTTAAATTGGTAAATGTAGTACCGATTTTAAAACTATGTATGTGAAAGTATTTGTGCAATTTTTTTCTACCTTTGTTATTATTAATTATCAGTGGGCTGGTTCATCACCAACAACTACTTAGAAATATATTTGTATTTTAAACAATAACTGTTTTTATGTACTCAATCATACACAATATTTATTGAGATATTGGTATCAGAAATGGGTCTATCAGTTTTGTTGGGCCATGGGAGGGCCCATGGGCCTGGAACCCTCAGATTGCAGGTATTTGGCCACGCCTCTAAAACCCAGGGCCTGCTCCATTTACAAAGGTAGGGGCGTGACTAAGCCCTGCCTTGAGATTTGCATATTAATGAAGCTGGGGGACATAGCTAGTTTTCTCCTTCCTAGTCCTGCCCCTTTTCAATACAAGGAAACTCCTCCTGGCTTTTCGGTGGGGGGGGAGAGCACCAGATCCAACTTTCTCCTCATGAATAAAACCACTTCTAAGAAACTCAGTCCACGTAACTTCTCAAGCCTACTTCCAACTTCCAGGACTCTGCGACCATCTCATCCATGTGGGAACCACCGGCGGGAAACAGAAAATATGAAGAGAAGCTAATATTGTTTGTTGTCTATTCCAATAAAAACATAGGTAAGGAAAGATTTAGGTTTCATCTTATTTAAGCATAAGGGTATGCATTTCTTCTAAGGAAGCATACACATTAAACATAGTAAGAATATTGAAAGGCATTCAAGGATTGACCATTTGCCTGTGCCCAGAGCAGTCATAGGTGCCAGCTCTGTACCCTATCTCCCCAAATGCAGAGGAGGCTGGACTCCCAGGAGCTCTAACATGCACAGGAACATAGGATATTGGGATCACAGGATCTCAGGAGCCTGGGCACACCAGGATTTTAGGATCTCAGAAGCAGCCTGACTCCTAGGCGCTATCACAACCAGTATCTCAGGATCACAGGATCACAAAGACAGCTGGACTCTGAGGTGACCTGACACAACCAAGATAACAGGACAGACAGGCTCCAGTCAGAGACAGTCAGTGAAGGTAGCACTAGAGATAACAAGATGGCAAAAGGCAAGCACAAGAACATAAGCAACAAAAAACAAGGTTACTTGGCATCATCAAAAATTAGTTCTCCTATCATAGCAAGTCTTGAATACCACATGACACCAGAAAAACAAGATTCATATTTAAAATCACTTATGATGTTGATAAAGGACTTTAATAAGGACATAACTAACTCCCTCAAAGAAATACAGAACACAGGTAAACAGGTAGAAGCCCTTAAAGAGGAAACACAAAAATCCCTTAAAGAATTACAAGAAAACAAAACCAAACAGGTGAAGGAATTGAATAAAACCATCCAGGACATAAGTAGAAACAATAAAGAAATCACAAAGGGAAACTACCCAGGAGATAGAAAACCTAGAAAAGAGATCAGGGATCATAGATTCGAGCATCACCAACAGAATACAAGAGATAGAAGAGAGAATCTCAGGTGCAGAAGATACCATAGAAATCATTAACATAACTGTCAAAGAAAGCACAAAATAGAAAAAAACTCATAATGCAAAATATCCAGGACACAATGAAAAGACCAAACCTAAGGATAATAGGTATAGCAAAAAGCAAAGATTCCCAATTTAAAGGACCAGTAATTATCTTCAACAAAATTATTAAAGAAACTTCCCTATCCTAAAGAAAGAGATGCACATGAACATACAAGAAGCCTACAGAACTCCAAATAGATAGGACCAAAAAAATAAATTCTTGCCATCACCTAATAGTCAAAACACCATATGTACAAAACAAAGAAAGAATATTAAAAGCAATAAGGGGAAAATGGTCACATAACATATAAAGGCAGATCTATCAGAATTACACAAGACTTCTCACCAGAGACTATGGAGCTAGAAGATCCTGGGCAGATGTCATACAGACTCTAAGAGAACAAAACATGCCAACCCAGGCTACTATACCCAGCAAAAGTCTCAATTACCATAGATGGAGAAGCCAAGATGTTCCATGACAAAAACAGATGTACTATAACTCTTCAGAAATCTAGCCCTACAAAGGATAATAGATGGAAAACTGCTGGAACTGTCTCCAGATGGGGTCCCATGAGAATCTCCAGCTTAGCTGAGGACAGGGTGTGAACAACCAGTGCCTCTGCTTGTGAGTGGTTCCAGAGGGATGGAGTGTGGACAGGGAGAGTCTGCTGCTGCCTCTGCTGCCTCAGACTGTGTCTCCATAGTGGAGAGGTGAAAAATGTTACAGCTCTATGGTGAGCCGGGAGGTGCCGGGTCACTATGTGGGGGGGGAATGGATCTCTTTTCCAGTGTCACAGTTCTTCCTTAACCAGTGAAGTGCCCCAGTGAGGCACCAGCTAGTTGTTGAAGAGAGAAGGGTCCATGACAGAAGCTCTCGAACAATGGGATGATTCTTGCATGCACTTTACTCTGATTTAGGCTAAATATATATAGTTTGGGGTGGGTTAGGGTTTGGCAGCAGGTAACCCCTATTGGCTTGTTCTGAGAGCTTGGGGATGCCTCATCTGCATGTGGGAGAGCCTGGGGTGCTACTCTTATGTGACCTATGGCCACAGACCTCTCTGTGGGAGGGGCTGCGGAGGGCTGAAGCTGAGAGAGCCAGGGGTCCAGGAACAGAGGTGAACTCCTTCCATCCCAGGGCGGTCTCTGGTGTTCAAAGCTTGTTCAACTAGGCACCTGGTTGTCTCTCATAGCTCATTGCCCCACAGAAAACTCCAACACAAGAGTAGAAACTACACCCTAGAAAAAGCAAGAAAATAATCTTCTTTTAACAAGTCCAAAAGAAGATAGCCACAGAAACATAATTCCATCTCTAACAACAAAAATAACAGGAAGCAACAATCACTTTTCCTTAATATCTCTTAATATAAATGAACTCAGTTCTCCAATAAAAAGACATAAACTATCAGACTGGATAGGTAAACAGAACACAGCATTTTGCTGCATACTGGACATACAAAGAATTCTAGATGTTAGACTCCAGAGAACCAAATAACCTTATCAAAAATTGGGGAATAGAGTTAAGCAGAGAACTGTCAATTTAGGAAATTCAAATGGCTGAGAAGCATCCAAAGAAATGTTCAACATCCTTAGTAACCAGGGAAATGCAAACCAAAATGATTTTGAGATTCCACCTCACACCGGTCAGAATGACTAACCTCAAAACCTAAGGTGACAGCAGATGCTGGTAAGGATATAGAGAAAGAGGAACACTCTTCCATTGCTGGTGGCACTGCAAGCTGGTACAACCACTCTAGAAATCAAACTGGTGGTTCCTCAGAAAAATGAACATAGTATTACCTGAAGATCCAGTTATACTACTCCTGGGCATATACCTGGAAAATACTCCAACATGTAATAAGGAAATGACATGTTCCACTATGTTCACAGCAACCATTTTTATAAGAGTCAGAATTTATAAACAACCCAGATGACCTTCAACAGAAGAATGGATACAAAAAAATGTGGTACATCTATATGATCAAGTACTACTCAGCTATTAAAAACAATGACTTCATTAAATTCACCAACAAATGAATGGATCTAGAAAACATAATCCTGAGTGAGGTAACTCAGTCACAAAAGAACACATGGTAATCAGTCACTGATAAGTGGACATTATACCAAAAGTTCCAAATACCCAAGATGCAATTCACAGACCATATGAAGTTCAAGAAGAAGGAAAACCAAAATGTGGATACCTTCGTCCTTATTAGAAGGAGGAACAAAATACCCATGGGAGGAGATACAGAGACAAAGTGTAGAGCAAAGACTGAAGGAAAGGCCATCCAGAGATTATCCTACATGGGTATCCATCCATTATACAGTTTCCAAACCCAGACACTATTGTGGATGTCAAGAAGTGGTTGTTGATAAGAGCCTGATACAGTTGTCTGTCAGATCCTGACCAATATAAATGTGGATGCTCTCAGCCAACCATCAGACTGAGTACAGGGATCCCAATGGAGTATTTAGGGGAAAGACTGAAGGAGCTGAAGGGACTTTACCTGTTATCAGTAGGAGGGGAGGCCCTTTGTCCTGTGAATGCTTGATGCCCCAGTGCAGAGAAATGTTTGGGCAGTGAGGTGGGAGTGGATTGGTGGGTGGGTGAGCACCCTTATAGTAGCAGGCAAGGGGGGATGTGATAGGAGTTTTCAGGGGGAAAACCAGGGAAGGGGATAATATTTGAGATGTAAACAGATAAAATGTCCAATTAAAAAAAGCACAAATGTTCTCTGTGTTGATTACAACCAAAGACACTTACTGCCCTTTGTAATACAACTTCATGTTTTTTCTAACCACAAATGTAGAATTTATGGTTTGAAAGCATCTTCAATAAATGGTACTGGACTAACTGGATGTCTCTATATAAGAGAATGGAAATAGATCCATGTTCATTACTTTACACAAAGCTCAAGTCCATGTGGAACACAGACTTCAACATAAAAACAAGATACACTGAATCTAATAGAATAAAAAATGGGAAAGAGCCCCGAACTTATAGGCACAATTTCCTGAATAGAACTTCAATGGCTCAGGCTTTAAGATCAAGAATTGATAAATGGGATCTCATAAAACTGAATAGCTTCTATAAAGCAAAATGCACCATTAATAAGACAAATTGGTAACCTATGGATTGGCAAAGTATCTTCAATTAACCAAAATATATAAAGAATTCATGAAGTTAACCTCTCCCAAACCAAATAACCCAATTAAATAAGTGGGGTACAGAGCTAAACAGAAAATTCACAATCTTGAATGGCATAGAAGCACTTAAAGAAATGTTCAAAGTCTTAAGGCATCAGAGAAATGCAAATCTAAGTGACAATGAGATTTCATCACACAGTAGTTGGAATGGCTAAATTAAAAAAAACTAAAGTGACAGCACACACTGGCAAAAATGTGTAGAAAGTGGAACACTCCTTCATTGTTAGTGTGATTGCAAACTGGTACAACCACACTGTAATTCCATGTGCCATTTCCTCAAAAAATTTGAAATAGTTCTACCCAAAGACCCAGCTATACCATTCTTGGACATACCCAAAAGATACCCCAACATACTACAAAAACAGGTTCTCCATCATGTTCATAGCAACCTTGTTTGTAATAGCTAGAAGCTGGAAACCACCCAGATGTCACACAATGGAAGAATGGATACAGAAAATGTGGTCCATTTAAACAATAAAATAGTATTCAGCTATTAAAAACAAGGACATTATGCATTTTGCAGGCAAATGGATGGAACTAGAAAATATCATCCTGAGTGAGGTAACTCAGACCCAAAAGGACATGCATGACATGTACTACTAATAAGTGGATATTTGCCAAAATGTACAGAATACCTAGGATACACCTTACAGACTATAAGAAGTGTAACAAGCAGAAAGGACCAAGTGAAGAGGTGTCAATCCCAGTTAGAAGGAGGAAGGAAATAATCACAGGAGTTAGAGGGTTGGAGGAGTTTGGGTGGGAAGGGGGAGGAGAAAGGAAAAGGTGGAACTGGTTCAGATATGTTGGGGACAGGATAGAAGTACAAAAGGCCAAGAGAAAGGGGTGGGAAGTCAGGGGACCCTCTAGAAAGTGAGACCTGGGAAGTGAGTGATTCAGGACTCAGTGGGGGTGATCTCAGCCAAATGTCCAACATTGGGGAAAGGGAACTTGAGGAGTCTACCTTCAGTAGATAGAAAGGCCTCAAGTGACAAGATTGCTAACCCACAGTCAAAATTCCTGACTCAGAATTTTCCTATCCAAAAGACTGAGAGGTCTTGGCAGGTTTGTGTCTGAGACAGAGGACTCTTGAAGGAGGATATTCAGGAAGGTTGGCTGAAGAGTGAGCCAGAGGTTACCACCAAACTGGATCCCTGGGTCCTTGTCAGTGAGCTAGCCTGTGACAACCATTCTGGTGTTATGCAGATCTAGGGAATTAGATCATGCGCAGAATGAACTTGCCTAGTTCCATAATTCATGAGAGGGGCATAGCACTGCTACAACACTCCTGTGATGACCCCAGACACTCAAAGACCCTCTGGAATCTCTAAGAGGAGCAAGTTATTGGAGAGAAAATGGAAGAAAAAGAGAAACAAGAATGTGAACACAATAAAGAGAGTCAGAACTAGAGAGTCTAGGCAAAGAAGAGCCTAATATGAGTAGTTGGTAATGCTAACTGAGGTTATGGCAGGGTCCTGACCACCAATGGGGGTGACATAAGGGTCTCTGGCCCTGATGCAACAGGGTCCCTTACTACCAAAAAGCCAAGCAGACATCCCTGCTCTGAGTTGAAACCTGGGAATCTGATGACAGTGCAGAACTGGCTCCACTAATAACCTGGGCATTGTGGGAGAGCTGGCCATTGGCGCATAAGATTAAGATAGGTGATCCCACCCTATCCACCTGCAGTACTTGGGACAGTGACCGCACACATTGCGGGAGTTACAAATGAGATGTCCTCAAGGATATGAATGTGGGAGACCTGGCCTTATCACTTGTCTCTCTTTTGGTGGCATGGATGAGGGAGAGATACTGTCTTCCTGCCTCAAACCATACCACCTAAGGCAAATGGGAGACATGGCCCTGGGGTCATGAGAGCAGGAGAGTTGTCCCTGACCCTCACCAACTGCACCACTCTGGAAAACAGACTCTGCTCCTCACCTGAGCAGCACAGTAGAACTGATAGGGATGACTGGGGTGTAGATGAGCAGCCCAAGGACACGAGCATGGGAGAACTGGCCTTTCTATTTGTCTTCCATATGGTAACATTGTCGAGGGTGAGATGATCCCCACCTTTCTCCTTGCCACATATGGTAGGCAGAAGAACTGGCTCAGAGGTCATCAGAGTAAGAAATGTCCCAGATCCTCACCTGCTACAGCATTCAGGAGAGCAGCCCCTGCACCTTCCCTGTATAGCACAGCAGAACTGGCTCTGGATGTGGGTTTCAGGTGAGGTAGCCTCAGCATGAGCGTGGGAGAGCTGAGCATGCCTTTTGTCTGCTATACAGTGGCATGGCTGAGGAAGAGATCCCTTTCCCTCTCTTTTTTTCTTGTCTCCAGCAGTGAATAGGAGAGTTGGCCTTGATGGAGTCATGAGAGTAGAAGAGCTGTTCCTGCCCTTCACCTGCTGCAGCATTCTGGAGAGTTGGCCCTGTAACTTAAGTGGGCATCATAGTAGAGCTGATGATGATGGCAGGGGTATAGGCTTCAAGTTTGTGAGTGTGAGAGAGTTGGCCTGCTACTTGTCTGACATGTGGTGATATGGGCAAGGGAGAAATGTGCTTCCAAATGACATGCAAGAAAGCTGCCTCCCAATCCACCAGGGTCATTAGAGCTGGAGAACTGTCCAGGCTCCTCTCCTGCTGCAAAACTTGGCAGACTGGGCTGTGCACGTCACCTAGGCAGCAGGGTAAAGTTGGCCTTGGTAGAGGGGGTTGTTGGAAAGCCAGACCCTAGGATGTGAAATAGCAGTGGACTGATCGGCTTGGATACTTCTCAGGCCCAGATCCAGGGCTTTAAATTGACCCAGCACAACATCTACTTCATTCATAAATTGTTGGAGTGCGTGAATGGAAAGCCTTACAGATGCAAAACTCTAGGATCTTCATGAAAGGAGACAATAATAAGATATCTAAGAAGAACCTCAGTGATGTTCCAGTAAAGATAGAGTAGCATAAGATTTAGGCCTCATAACAACCAACAAGTCATTGCAATGAACATTTGTAAGCCAAGAAGTATGAACCAAAAGTTTTACTGAGTGACACTGTGACACACTACAGCTTTTCCAATAAGATATTTTTTTCCCTGAGTTAGGGAAGATTACAAGAGTAGAGGGCAGGTATGAGGGGAGGGAGACATGAGTTGGATTGAAATTCATGATGTGAAATCCCCAAAGAACTAATAAAAAGTTAAAAAAAAAAGATATTCTTTAGATTATTTGATTAAAAATAAAGAATGAAAGAGGTAAAGAACTGGCTTCCCACTCACCTCACCCACTCCCAGAGACAGTTTGTCATCCAGAAGTTCTAACATACACAGGATCACAGGGGGCACAGAAACATTCTCCCTGGAGACATATATTCCTCTCAGTTTGCACCTCCATCCATCAAGCAGATTTCCCACCCACTCCAGCCACAGCCAGAGACAACTTGACTTCCAGAAGTTCTGACACACACAGGATAACAGGTGAGGCCCTAACTCTTGTGACAATACCTGGCCTAGGGCCGCAGGGAATCCTGCCTAGCCAGAGACACAAGTTCCTTCTGGGTGGTACATGTGCCTAGGAGCAGCTATTGTGCTCTGGTTCCCCATCCACACCACCCACACCAAGAGACAGCTTGACTCCAAGGAATTCTGACACAGCCAGTCTTACAGAACAGTTCTCCAGACACTCTCACATACCCATGGAGGTACAGCATAACCAGGCTCATAAGAGGGACAGGCTCCAATAGCAAGGCCAATTAACACCAGCGATAACCAGATGTTGAGAGACAGGCACAAGAACACAAGCAGCAGAAACCAATGCTAGTTGGCATCATCAGAATCCAATTCTCCCACCACAGCTAGGCCTGGATACCCCAACACATATGAAAAGCATGATTCAGATCTAAAATCCCATCTCATAAAGATAATAGAGGACTTTAAGAAGAACATAAATAGCTCCCTTAAAGAAATACAAAACACAGGCAAGCAAGTAGAAGTCCTTTAAGAGGAACATAAATTCCTTAAAGAAAAACAGGAGAACACAATCAAACAGTGTAGGAGTAGCTAAGGTGGGAGGAACTAGGAGAGGAAAAGGAAGATGAGAAGTTAGGAGAGGAACAGAAAAAAGGAAGAGGAGGATCAGGTGAGAGCAGAGATGTAGGAGCGATGGAGACAGATGTTCACGTGTCTGTAGCAGTCAAAGGTAGTTGATATACCTAGGTTGGGTGTTGGGTTACACTTCTGATGGTATGGGTATCTTGTTACTGATCATTGGCAAATATATAAGCTTTGATTAATCTATAAGAATTAGAGTCTCATTCTCTTACTGGGCCTGCATGGATGGCAGAATGGTCTGGGCAATCCTGTACCTTGCAGAGACAGTATGGAAAATTGGCAGAGCCATCTCTCACACTGGCATCTAGTGGGTGGTAGGGCTGATGTTTCTGGTGGCCGGTTCTAGCTGCAGCCTGCACTTGACGTCAGGCTGAGAATAATGGTGGCTGGGCTAGGCAGAGCCACTGTAGCTTAGAGACTTGGCATGAGCCAGAGGTGGTTTTAAATAATTTCTACAACAAAACAGGGAAAGAATTGAACAAAACCTTCCAGGATCAAAAAATGAAAATAGAAACATTAAAGAAATCACAAAATGAGACAACACATGAAAACCTAGGAAAGAGAACAGGAGTCACAGATGCAAGCATCACCAACAGAATAGAAGAGATAGAAGAGAGAATCTCAGGGGTAGAAGATACCATAGAAGACATTTAACAACAGTTAAATAAAATACAAAAAGTAAAATGTTCCTATCTCAAAACATTCAAGAAATCCAGGACACAATGAAAAAAGACCAAACCTAGGAATAATAGGAATAGAAGAGAGCAATGATTCCCACGCCAAAGTGTCAATAAACATTTCAAACAAAATTATAGAAGAAAACATCCCTAAAGAAAGGAAATTGATACCTACCCATAAATTTAGAAGCCTATAGAACACCAAGAGATTGGACCAGAAAAATTCCTCCCATCACATAATAATCAAAATACCAAATGCACAGAACAAAGAAACAATATTAAAAGTGGTAAGGGAAAAAGTCAAGTAAAATATAAAGGCAGACCTATCAGATTTAAACCAGTCTTCTCAACAGAGACTCTAAAATTCACAAGAGCTTGGGCAGGCATCATAAAGACCCTAAGAGAACAAAAATGCCAGCCCAGGCTACAATAACCAACAAAACTCTCAATTAACATAGTTGGAGAAATCAAAATATTCCATGACAAAACCAAATTTAAACAATACCTTTGGACAAATCCAGCACTACAGAGGAGAGTAGATGGAAAACTCCAACACAAGGAAGGAAACTACACCCAAGAAAACGCAAGAAATTAATTTTCTCACAGCAAACCCAAAAGAAGAGAACCATACAAACATAATTCTACCTCTAACAACAAAAATAATAGGAAGCAATAATCATTGGTCTTTAATATCTCTCAACATCAATGGACTTAATTTCCCAATAAAAAGATAGAGACTAACTGACTTCATACATAAACAGGATCCAGGATTTTGCTGCATACAGGAAACAAACCTCAGTGACTAAGACAGACACAACCTCAGAATGAAAGGCTGGAAAAGTTTTCCCAAGCAAATGGTTCCAAGAAACAAGCTGGAGTTGCCATTCTAATTTCCCATAAAATAGACTTTCAAACAAAAATTTATCAGAAAAGAAGGAAAAGGACACTACTTAATCATCAAAGGAAAAATGCACCAAGATGAGTTCTCAATTCTGAACATCTATGCCCCAAATACAAGGGCACCCACATTTGTAAAAGAAACATCAGTGAAATTCAAAGCACCCGTTGAACCTTACACCATATCCACTCTCACCAATGGACAGATCATGGAAACAGAAAATAAACACAGACACAGTGAAACTAAGAGAAGTTATGAACCAAAGAGACTTAACATATATCTATGGAACATTTTACCCTAAAACAAAGAATATACCTTCTTCTCAGCACATCATGATATCTTCTCCAAAATTGACCATATAATCAGACCCAAAAAATGCCTCCACAGATACAAGAACAATGAATTAATCCCATGCATTTTATCGGACTACCATGACTAAGGTTGTTCTTCAATAACAATGAAAACAACATAAAGCCCACATACTCATGAAAGCTGAACAACTATCTACTCAATGATATCTTTGTCAAGGAGGAAACAAAGAAAGGGATTAAAGACAGTTTTAGAAATTAACAAAAATTAAGGCATAACATACCCAAACTTATGAAAGTAGTGTTAAGAAGAAAATTCATAGCTCTGTGTGCCTCCATAAAGAAATTGGAAAGAGCATACACTAGCAGTTTAACAGTGCCTCTGAAAGCTGTAGAACGAAAAGAAGCAAATGCATCCAAGAGGAGTAGATGGCAGGAAACAATCAAACTCAGGATTGAAATCAACCAAGTAGAAACAAAGAGAACCATACAAAGAATCAACAAAATCAGAATCTGGTTCTTTGAGAAAATCAACAATCAAGATAGATAAACCCTTAGCCAAAGTAATTAGAGGGTGCAGAGATAGTATCCAAACTAATAAAATCAGACATGAAAAGGGAGACATAACAGCAGAAACTGAGAAAATTAAAAAACAAAACAAAATAAAACATCATATCCTACTACAAAAGCCTATACTCAAGAGAACTGGAAAATCTTTATGAAATGGATGATTGTGTAGACAGATACCAGGTACCAAAATTAAACCAGGTTCAAATAAACCATCTGATAAGACCCAGAAAAGAAAGAGAACTTCAGACCAATTTTCCTTATGAATATCAATGCAAAAATACTCAGTTAAATTCAGGCAAACAGAATCAGAATGGTCATTCAGCACAATAAAATATGCTTCACCCAGTAATAAAGTTTGAACATTTGTAAATCCTTTTTTTTTTTTAATTGGAAATTTTATTTACATTTCAGATGTTCTCTCCTTACCCCATTTCCCCCCTTCCTCCCAGGAACTCACTATCCCTTCCCCCTCCTCCTGCCTCCACGTTGGTGTATCCCCACCCACCCTCCCCAGTATCTCACCTCCCCAACCTTGAATATCCCCCCCACAACGCCCAGCCTTCATGAGACCAAGGATCTCTTCTCCCACTTATATATAGCTCCCTTGCATATATAGCTGGAGCCATGGGTCCCTCCCTAAGCGCTCCCAGGCTGGTGGTTTAGACCCTGGGGGCTCTGGTTGGTTGGGATTGTTGCTTTCCTCATGGTGTCATGAATCCTTTCAAGTCCTTCAGCCTTCACTCTATCTTCTCCATTGGGAACCCCATGATCAGTTTGATGGTAAGCTGTGAGCATCTGCCTCTGAGTATGTCAGACTCTTGCAGACTTCTAAGGAGACAGCTATATCAGGCTCCTGTCAGCATGTACATCCTGACATCCACATCAATGTCTACCTTTGGTAACTGCACATGGGATGGATATCCAGGTGGAATGGTCTGTAGACGGCAAACATAATCCACTATTTAAACAAACTCGAAGGAAAAAAACACACTATCATCTCATTAGATTCTGAAAAAGCCTTTTGAAAAAATCCACCACCACTTTATGTTAAAAGTCCTGGAAAGATTATGATTTGAAGGGACATACACAAACATAATAAAAGCAATATACAGCAAATAAATAGCCAACATCAAACTAAATGTAGAGAAACTTGAAGCCATCCCAGTAAAATTAGGTTCAAGACAAAGTTGCCCATTCTCTTCCTATCTATTCAGTATAGGACTCAAAGTTCTATCTAGAGCAATTAGACAACAAAAGGAGGTCAAAGGGAAACAAATTTGAAAGGAAGCAATCAGGATAATTAAGAGACCCCCAAAATTCTACCAGAGAACTCCTACAGCAGATAAATAATGTCAGCAAAGTGGCTGGATATAAAATTAACTCAAAAAATCAGTAGTCGTCTCTACCCAAAGAATAAACAGGCTGAGAGAGAAATTAGGGAATTGATACCCTTCATAACAGCCTCAAATAATATAAAATAACTTGGTGTGACTTTAACCAAACAAGTGAAAGATTTGTATGACAAGAACTTCAAGTCTCTGAAGAAAGAAATCAAAGAAGACCTCAGAAGATGGAAAGATCTCCCATGTTCATGGATTGGCCGAATGAACAATGCCAAAACGGCCATCTTACCAAAAGCAATCTACAGATTCAACACAATCCCTGTCAAAATTCCAACTGAGATCTCCACAAAGATAAAAAGAGTAATTCTCAAATTCATCTGGATTAACACAAAACCCAGGATAGGGAAAACCATTCTCAACAATAAAAGAACTTGTGGGAGAATCACCATCCCTGATCTCAAGGTGTACTTTAGAGCAATAGTAAAAAAACCCACATGGTATTGGTACACAGACAGGCAGGTAGAATAATGCAATAGAATTGAAGACCCAGAAATGAACCCACACACCTATAGACACTTGATCTTTGACAAAGAAGCCAAAATCATCTGATGGAAAATGACAGCATTTCCAAAAAATGGTGCTGGCTTAAGTGGCAGTTGGCATGTAGAAGGATGCAACATAATCAATTTTTGTCTTCTTGCACAAAGCTCATGTCTAAGTAGATCTAGGACCTCCATATAATATCAGATAAGGTAAATCTAATAGAAAAGAGATTAGGAAAGGGCCTCTAACATATCAGCACAGGGGAAAACTTCCTGAACAGAACACTAACAGCTAAGGCTCTAAGATGAACAATTGACAAATGGGAACTCATATAGTTGAAAAGCTTCTGTAAGAAAAAGGATACTGTCAATTGGACAAATGGTAATCTACAGATTGGGGGAAGACCTTCACTAACCCCATATCTCATATCAAAAATATGTAAAGAACTCAAAATCTAACCACCAAAAAAAAAAAAAAAAAAAAAAAAAACCAAACCAAACCAAACCAAACCAAACCAAACAAACCAAACCAAACCAAACCCCAAACACCTAATCAAAAAATGGAATATAGAACTTCATATAGAATTCATAACAGAGGAATCTTGAATGGCTGAGAAACACTTAAAGAAACCTTCAAAGTTCTTAGTGATCAGGGAAATTCAAATCAAAATGATCCTGATATTCTATTTTACACTAATCAGAATGGCTAAGATCAAAACCTCAGGTGACAGCGTATGTTGATGAGGATGTCCATAAAGAGCAATCTTCCATTGCTGGTAGGAGTGCACACTGGTACAACCACTCTGGAAATCAATGTGGAGGTTCCTCAGAAAATTAGATGTAGATCTACCTGAAGTCCCAGATATACCACTTTTGGGTATATAACGAAAATATGCCCCACTATGCGTCAGAGCCATGTGTTCCATTATGTTCATATCAGCCTTATTTGTAATAGCCAGAAGCTGGAAACAAACCAGATGTCTCACAATGGAAGAATGGAATAAGAAAACGTGGTTCATTACATAGCAGAATACTACTCCTCTATTAAGAATGAGGACATTCTGAGTTTTGCCAGCAAATGGATAGAACTAGAAACTATCATCCTGAGTGGGGTAACTCAGACTCAAAAGGACATGCATGGTATATATTCACTAATAAGTGGATATTAGTCAAAAAAGTACAGAATCACTAGGATACAATTCACAAAACTCAAGAAGGTTAACAAACAGAAGGGCATAAGTGAGGACTCCTCAATCCCATTTGGAAAATAGAGGAAAGCAGGCAAGGGAGGCATAGGGAGGGAGGGCCTGGAGTGGAAGATGGGACAGTAAGCCAAAAAGGGAAACACGATCAGATATTGGGTGGAGGAGGAAACAGGACTGAAGTCCTGAAGGATAGCAGAATAAATAGAACCTGGCAACCTTGAGTATATCCTCTTGAAGACAGGGGTAGAGGAGTAGGAGATGGTGGTGTGGTGGAGGTATGAGATGGGAAGCAGTCGGGGCATACTAGGAGAGGAATACTAGAATACTGGAGTGTAAAACAGGATTAAAGAAAAATATAAGAAATTAAGTGGCTGAAAAACACACAAATGTTCAACATGCTTATCCATGAAATCCTAATGTAAATCAGGTTCAGGCATTATCTTATATTGGTCAGAATGGCTTAGATCAATAACGCAAGTGGCAGGGGATCACTAATTCTTATCTGATGGGAATGTAAACTGTACAGCCACTATAGAAATCAATATGGTGGTTTTCAGTAATTTGGAGGTTGATCTACCTCAAGACAAAGTTATATTATTCATGCTTATATAAAGGACTCTTCATCTACCATAAGAATATGTTCTCAACTGAGTGAATTTCTCTTTTGTTTTAAGATCCAGAAAATTGAAGTGACCTATATGTCCTTCAACAGAAGAACCAATAAAGATAAATTAGCACATTTACAAATACAGTGCTACTCAATTGTTTTAAAATGATAAACAGTATTAAAAAATTTGTGTTGAGTGCTTGCAAATGGTATTTAAGACAATTTCAACATGATCATCCACAGTGATCAAGTCAGCTTCATCACAGAGATATAACAATTCTAAAACATATGTAAATCAGTGTTATACATCATATAAAGAGAGAATCACAGACAATATTAGCATTAATTCATTAGATGCACTGTATTTCCTAGTATTTTATCTTCTGGGGATGATAGAAACTCTGCACTCACAAACTCACATTCTCCATTCATCTCCACAAGACCTGCACAAGAACAAACTAGTCAGCCTTCCTGTCTGGATGGGAAAGGAAAAGGGTTCATGAACTCTAGACTTGACATGAGGAGCAGGTGTGGGGTTTTAAAAGGAGAATCAGAGAGATGGCACAGTGGTTAAGAGCACTAGCTGGTCTTCCAAAGGTCCTGAGTTCAATTCCCAACAACCACATGGTGGCTCACAACCATTTGTAATGGGATCTGATGCCCTCTTCTGATGTGTCTGAAGCTACAATTTACTCATATACATAAAATAAATAAATATATCTTTTTATTGAATATTTTCTTTATTTACATTTCAAATGTTATCCCCCTTTCCCGGTTTCTCCCCTGGAAACCTCCTATCCCATCCCTCTCCCCCTGCTTCTATGAGGGTGTTTCCCTGCCCAACCACTCACTCCTGCCTCCCCGCCTTCACATTCCCCTACACTGGGGCATCCAGCCTTCACAGGACCAAAAGGCCTCTCCTCCCAGGGACATGACAAGGCCATCCTCTACTATATATGTTGCTGGAGCCATGCTGACAAGGCCATGGACTCATTGGTTGGTGGTCTAGTCCCCGGGAGTTCTGGGGGGGGGGTCTGATTGGTTGATATTGTTGTTCTTCCAATAAATATATCTTAAAAGGAGAAATAGTTTTCCTAGAGTGGAATGCTTGGTATGTCTACCATGTTCCACTAAAGGGTTCCATAGTCAGAATAAGTGATAATCAAAAATTGGAATTAATGTGTTGTTAAATAAAACTGTAAAATATGGCAAGAAGTTAGGCAGAGATAGATGGAGGTTAATAAGGAATGAGCAAAGGCACCGATGAATTGGAGATGAATATGATCAAAACATATTCATATTGTGATACCCTGGAAGAATTACTAGAATATATTAAAATAAAATAAAATATGGATGGATAATTCATATTACAAATGATTAAATTATTAAAACAATACTAGAGTATATGTATCAAATAAATGGCCTTCAATAATTATCAAGCAGACCTTCCAAAAATAATGGAAAATTCTGTAATCAAATATGAAATTTACCATTATATAACAAGTGAATCTATCAATTGAATGGGAAATAAAGGATTTTTAGAACACCAAAAATCATGTAAACCTAAAAAGAATATACAGAACACTCTACTTGACACAGTAATAATCATTTTTTATGAAAGAAAAATGTCAGCTTTGCCTACTCTCAACAAAAATAACTATATCCAAGTTATAAAAGCGTGTATAAAAATTCCACATAAACATAAGGAAAAATAAAGGTGATAAATTGTATCAGCACAATTTCAAAAGAAAAGTTAAAATTCCTTGTAACTTTTTACAACAGAAATTAGTGAACTAGATGAAATTAATGTGATAGCTGCATATGTGTTATTCAGAAACAAAAACTATCTTTTACAGAAGTGAAAAATCAGCTTATGTGTAAGCACTGGAAATTGGAATAGTTTTAAAATGAGATAATACTCCTGAATGTAACATATCACTTCCATCTCCACTAGAGTTCAAATGGGAAAGCTAATCCTCAAATTCAAATGCAAATGTGGGTGTGGAGAGAGATCTGAACCCTAAACTTGAAAACTTATAGTGGACAATAGCAATAGGAGCATGATGTTGACACACAGATCACCATCAAGATGTAAAGAGCTTTGATGTCAGTATTATGCAGACTCATATGTTGGCAAAACTGCCTTAAACATGGTATAAGAACTTAAAAATCAGAAATAAAGAACCTTATAGATATTAAAATGCACATTATCTTTTGGAAATTTCAGAAAAGGCAAATAGAAAATTATAGTTTGAATGAAAACCCTCATTATTTGGGATGTGCACACAGAAAAGAAACCATACTACCAAGAAACCTGTGCCCAGATATTTATAGATAAATAGCTCAAAAAAGTCTAAGATAGAAATAATGGAAAGATATATGAATGATGAATAAATGCATTGTGGTTCACATGCTTGTAAACTGAAGTTTGTTTTATTAGATAAAGACAGTTCACAAATGAAGCTCAACTTTAAGGAATACACAAGGTTTTATGTACATGCAAGAACACAGAAAGTAAAGCTTCATATGCTATAAACTGTTTAGATGTGATTATGCTCTGTCAGAGAGACACAGGAAAGTAGATAAAGAGTAAAATCACAGTTAAAGTTACTAATAACATGGAGTTTATGGCTTATTAATGGCTGTATCTTATAGAGTGATATAGCATTTTCAAATTAGAAAGTTGGTAGTTACAGTAAAGAATTTGTGAGTGACCAAGTTCCTACCACAGAGTTCCCAAAATATGGTGACTGGCATCATATATTAATTTTATCTGTTTATAAATGGTGCAGCCCCCTTAAATTACTGACAGATTAAGTGCAATCACTGTATGAATCCTCACTGGCCTCCTTACAGAAATTAATAACATATATTAAAATTCATATGGAAGTTTAAAGGATGCAGATTGATCAAGCAGTCTTGAAAAACAAGTAGCAAAGTCGAAGGACACACAGTGCTGAGTTTTTAAATAGTGTTTAAAAGGTTCATTAATGGGGAACTGTGACACTGCACCACTAGTGAATGATATAAACAAAGGCAAAATAACAGAACTGACTCCTAACAACAAACTTGAAGGCCATTATTTTGTAAGTTTGAGTGTCAAAGAAATTGTGGAAAAAATGTCATTTTCCTAAATTACCCAATGCCAATAGTTTATCCTAACAGCACATCAACAGACACCTAACTTTAACCCCACTAGAGAAAATTCATCAAAAATTATCCTCAGAACTTTCATCTACCTACTCTTTCCAATGGTACAACACAACCATCTATTAAAAAAATCTCTGTAGGGTCTATCATTGCAAATACATCCATATCTTTTCTAATACATATGATACACAAGTGATCTACACACTGGCTAATGATGATGAAAATGTTCATGTTAATACAGAACTACTTAAGACTTATAACTGGATTGGAATTTGTTTCATCTTATCTGCCATTTGTCTTATCATTCTACTCTACATTATTATTTTAAGTTTTCTTTTTGTTTTTAATTCAAAGAACAGGGCAATATGCTCAAATTAACAAATTCACTAGATTTCTCCAAGTCATACCCACACATGTAGTAAAAAATAGTTTTTAAAATGATATTTGCCTGATTTTAAACATCACTTATAAATTAGTAAGTATTCATTGAACTATACAATACTAGACCAGTTCACTAATTATATAACTATATATTAACCCTTTACCTGATGTCTTTGAATTAGGAAGTAATCAATTAAGTCCCGAGGATTTGTAATATCCAACGATTCTTCATGTTCTTTTATTTTCTCCAAAATGTAACTCTTAATATATGTATAACTTTTAAAAAATGTGTTATGACTTCCTGGACAATAATCAAGAAGTATAGGGAATGAATTGCAAACCTACAAAGAAATGCAAGAATTTACTAAATGAATACAGTGCAATGAATTATATAGTTAAGATATATTTATAATATAATGTATGATTATTTTCACTGACAGATCAAGATATGAATGAAGTTCATCTTAGATAGGTTGTTTAATGTATAATAATTTTCTATTCTATTAGAGATATTTGATGGATGAATTACTGCAAAATGAACAGATTATTAAAATTCCACATTCACATATGAGTGTTAGTTGACTTAATGATTCAAATAAACTCTGTTCTACAAGTTTGAATAACCATGTGACATAAATTACTAACACTCACACTTTTAAGGTGATAATAGAAGTTTAAATTTTGGGGGTGATCTGATTTATAGAAGAAATCTATTGTCTGAGTTTTATTTCTACTCACCAGCTTCTGACATGCAATGTCTATTTAGAAGTAGGTGGAGCTTCAGGACATATGCTCTACTATGTTCATAGCAGCTTTATTTATAATAGCCAGAAACTGGGAAAGAACCCAGATGCCCTTCAACAGAGGAATGGATACAAAAAATGTGGTACATTTACACAATGGAATATTACTCAGCTATTAAAAACAATGAATTTGATAAATAAATTCTTATGTAAATGGATGGAACTAGAAAATATCATCCTCAGTGAAGTAACCCAATCACAAAAGAACATACACAGTATTCACTCACTGACTATTGGATTTTAGCCCAGAAGCTAGAAATACCCAAGATTCAACTCACAGACCACATAAAGCTCATGAAGAATGACGACCAAGTAGGGGGGGGGGGCTTCAGTCCTTCTTAGAAGGAGTAACAAAATACTCAAGGGAGCAAATATGGAGACAAAGTACGGGACAGAAACTGAAGGAGGGGCCGTCTACAGACCATTCCACCTGGATATCCATCCCATGTGCAGTCACCAAAGGTAGACATTGATGTGGATGTCAGGATGTACATGCTGACAGGAGCCTGATATAGCTGTCTCCTTAGAAGTCTGCAAGAGTCTGACATATTCAGAGGCAGATGCTCACAGCTAACCATCAAACTGATCATGGGGTTCCCAATAGAGAAGATAGAGTGAAGGCTGAAGGAGTTGAAAGGATTCGTGACACCATGAGGAAAGCAACAATCCCAACCAACCAGAGCCCCAGGGTCTAAATCACCAGCCTGGGAGCGCTTAGGGAGGGACCCATGGCTCCAGCTATATATGCAAGGGAGCTATATATAAGTGGGAGAAGAGATCCTTGGTCCCATGAAGGCTGGACGTCATGGCGGGGTATTCGAGGGTGGGGAGGTGAGGTAAGGGGGAGGGTGGGTGGGGCGTATACCATCATAGAGGCAAGAGGAGGGGGGAAGCGATAGGGAGTTCCTGGGATGGAAGGGGAAAATGGGGTAAGGGGAAAACATCTGAAATGTAAATAAAATTTCCAATAAAAAAAAAAGATGCCTTGAAATCAATAGCACACCATACTACTTTATAATTTCTGTATGACCACACAATCATTTATTTGAAATCTGCAGTCAATGCTAGTTCAGGCCAGGTCACTTCTATGAGTATGATTATGGTCCACACAGTATTAAAATGTTCATCTTTTCACTTTGTCCTGTCCTCCGGTCAACTATTATCCCATCTGATCCATCTAACAACTGTAACTACTCAGGTTTACAAAAGCTTTCATTGTTATTACTACTATTCCTTATTTGAGAGAATGTTCTTTCAACACTGAGATATTCCTACCTAGTAATATGATGAAGATGTGTTTAATTGTTTTAAAGTATGGAAGAAAAAGTCCATGGTAGAAGAATTTCCTATATGTGACTGCCAACACTTATAGAAGTGAATGGAATTATTTTACAAACAATTCTGTGATAGTCATTGAAAAAATTCATGGATAGGCAGCTAGCAAATTTGAGTCATCCTTGCATTTGCCCCTTAGTTTTATTGCTTATGTTGATTTTGCCAGTAAGAAAGAAAGATGATATATGTGTTTTCAGAAGTAAAAGACCTTGGCTTTACCTGCAACCAGGGAGACCTCAAAATATTCATGCACTCATTCATTTTTTGTATCAATATAAGAAGATCCTTATCTTCATAGCTAAAATGATTCTGGAAAGTAATGGAGCAGATGACTTTGTAGGGAGCACATCGCAGGATGAATTGAGGATCACAGAGTGAGCCTGAAAATTGGAAACAACTGTAAAATTCTTTCAAAAAAATAGATATATTTGCCCCTTTTAACAGGTTTAGGTACTTCAGAAATTGTAAGCAGTAACTTAATTATGAATGTACTTAACTGCTAGGTGCTAATCTGGTGAATAATCGTGACCATCTTGACATTAAACTTGACATAGTTTTCATTCACACTAGTTAAAACAGACTGTTCACTAGCACATTCAAAGACCTTAATTTAAATGGCATAACATCCTAAAAGTTAGCCAATTATTTCAGCATATGTTACTCAGAAACTAAAGTTTGAAGAATGACCAAAATAAAACAATTATTTTTATAACTATATAAATGTGGGCAAAATGTGGCCTCCATTAGTGTTCTAAAAAAAAAAAAAATGCAGTAAACACTCAAACACCAGTTGTTCAATGATATATGTGAACTTCCTGGATGTCTCTGTGCTTATTGATAGACCACTTACACTAATAGATTTCTTTTGATTAGGTGTTGTAGCAGGTAGTATTAAAAGAGATGACCTGCAAGCTCCAGCTCTATCACCATCCAAATTCCCACACTAAGCCCAGCATTGGCAGGCCACCTCAGTCCCAATGCCTGGCTAGCCAAGCACTGGCAGGCAAAGGCCAACCTATTTTTCCTCCTGAAGACTCTGACTCAGAGCTCCACAGACTTTCACAACCCAGCTAGCTAAGTTCTTTTTGGCGGGTCACTACCAGGCCATTCTGTTGCTTCAAAAACTCCATGGCATTTGTGGATGTACATTTTAGGAAAGCAGAATTAGCATTGCAATACAAACAGAACCAGGCCCATCTACAACACTTCCTTGAGCCTGTAATCAGAAAACCCAATAAAAAGACATAGACTATTGGACTGGATACATAAACAGGACCCAATATTTTGCTACATTCAAAAAATGCACCTCAGTGACAAAGACAGATACTACCTCAGAATAGAAGGCTGAAAAAAAAATTCCAAGCAAATGGTCCCAAGAAACAAGCTCGAGTAGTCATTCTAATATCAAATAAAATCAACTTTCAACCAAGAGTTATCAAGAAAGATAAGGATGGATACTTCATACTCATCAAAGGAAAGATCAATGAAGATGAAATCTCAATTCTGAACATTCATGCTCTAAATCCAAGGGCACCAACATTCATAAAAGAAACTGTAGTAAAGCTCAAAGAACCCAATACATGTCAAACAAAAGTAGTGGGAGACTTCAATACTGCACTCTTATTAATACACAGATCATGGAAACAGAAGCTAAAAAGAGACACAGTGAAACTAACAGAAGTAGCAAACCAAATGGATTTACTAGATACTTAAGGAACATTTCATCAGAAAACAAAAGACTCTACTTTCTTCTCAGCTCCCCATGGTACCTTTTCTAAAACTGATCATGTAATTGGGCACAAAACAGGCCTCAACAGATACAAGAAAATTGAAATAATCCCATACATTCTATCAGATAACCACAGACTAAGGCTTGTCTACAATAACGATAAAATCAATGGAAAGCCCACACACACACAGAAACTGAACAACACTCTACTCAGTGACAACTTGGTATGGAAAGAAGTAAATAAAGAAACTAAAGACTTTTTAGAATTTACTGAAAATGAAGAAATGTCATACCAAAACTTGTGTGACACAATGAAAGCAGAGCTAAGAGGAAAACTCATAGCTCTAAGTGCCTATAAACAAAACAAAACAACCCAACAAAAACAAAAACAAAACAGAAAAAACAAAACAAAAAAAAGTAGAGAACATACACTAGCAGCTTGACAGCACATTTGAAAGCTATAGGACAAAAAGAAGCAAATGCACCCAAGAGGAGTAGACTGCAGGAAATAATCAAACTCAGTGCTGAAATCAACCAAGTAGAAACTAAAAGAACTATACAAAGAATCAACAAAACCAGGAGCTGGTTCTTTGAGAAAATCAACAAGATAGATAGACCCTTAGCCATACTAAGGAGAGGGCACAGGGACAGTATCCAAATTATAAAAACAGACCTGAAAAGGGAGACATAACAACAGAAACTAAGGAAATTTAAAAAATCATCAAATTCTACTACAAAAGCCTATACTCAATAAAACTGGAAAATCTGGATGAAATGGACAATTTTCTAGACAGATACCAGATACCAAAGTTAAATCAGGATCAGATAAAGTATACAAATAGTCCTATAACCTCTGAAGAAATAGCAGCAGTCATTAAGAAAGTCCCCACCAAAAAACAAAAACAAAAACAAAAACAAAAACAAAAACAAAAACAAAAAAACATAAAAACCCTCAGGTGGTTTTAGAGCTGAATTCTATCAGACCTTCCAAGAAGACCTAATAACTAATAAACTGTTCCACAAAATAGAAACAGAAGGAACACTATTCAGTTTGTTTTTGAAGCCACAATTATGCTCATACCTAAACCACACAAAGACCCAACAATGAAAGAAAACTTCAGACCAATTTCCCTTATGATTATCAATGCAAAAATACTCAATAAAAGTCTCAAAAACTGATAGCAAGCACATATCAAAACAATCATCCATCATGATCAAGTAGGCTTTATCCCAGGAATGCATGGATGGTTCAATATTTGGAAATCCATCAATGTAATCCGCTATATAAAAAAATTCAAACAAAAAATTCACATGATCATTTCACTAGATGCTGAGGAAGCATTTGACAACATTCAACACCCCTTCATAGTAAAAGTCTTGGAAAGAACAGGAATTCAAGGCCCATAACTAAACATAGTAAAAGCAATATACAGCAAACCAGTAGCCAACATCACACTAAATGGAGAGAAACTTGAAGCAATCCCACTAAAATCAGGCACGAGACAAGGCTGCCCACTCTCTCCCTACCTATTCAATATAGTACTGGAAGTCCTAGCCAGAACAATTAGACAACAAAAAGAAATCAAAGGAATACAAATAGGAAAGGAAGAAGTCAAAATATCACTATTTGCAGATGATATGATAGTATACTTAAGTGACCCCAAAACTCTACCAGAGAACTCCTAAACCTGATAAACAACTTCAGCAAGGTGGCAGGTTATAAAATCAACTCGAACAAATAAGTAGCCTTTCTCTACATGAAAGGCAAACAGGCTGAAAAAGAAATTAGGGAAATGATACCCATCACAATAGTCACAAATAATATAAAATACCTCGGTGTGAATCTAACCAAGCAAGTGAAAGATCTGTATGACAAGAACTTCAAGTCTCTGAAGAAAGAAATTGAAGATGATCTCAGGAAATGGAAAGATCTCCCATGCTCATGAATTGGCAGGATTAATATAGTAAAAATGGCCATCTTGCCAAAAGCAATCTACAGATTCAATGCAATCCCCATTAAAATACCAACTCAATTCTTTAAAGAACTAGAAAGAGAAATTCTCAAATTTATTTGGAACAACAAGAAACCCAGGATAGCGAAAACCATTCTCAACAATAAAAGAACTTCTGGGGGAATCACCATCCCTGACCTAAAGCTGTACTACAGAGCAATAGTGATAAAAACGGCCTGGTATTGGTACAGAGAGAGGCAGGAAGATCAGTGGAATAGAGTTGAAGACCCAGAAATGAACCCACACAGCTATGGTCATTAAATCTATGACAAAGGAGCTAAAACCATCCAGTGGAACAAGGACAGCATTTTCAACAAATGGTGCTGGTTCAACTGGAGGATAGCATGCAGAAGAATGCAAATCGATCCATTCTTACCTCCTTGTACAAACCTCAAGTCGAAGTGGATAAAGGACCTTCACATAAAACCAGACACACTGAAACTAATAGAAGAGAAGGTGGGGAAGACCCTCAAATACCTAGGCACAGGGGAAAAGTTCCTGGACAGAACATGAATGGCCTATGCTCTAAGATCAAGAATTGACAAGTGGGACTTCATAAAATTGCAAAGTTTCTGTAAGGGAAAGGACACTGTCAATAGGACAAAATGGCAACCAACAGATTGGGAAAAGATCTTTACCAATCCCACATCCAATAGAGGACTAATATCCAATATATACAAATAATTCAAGAAATTAGACTCTAGACAACCAAATAACCCTATTTAAAATGGGGCATGGAGCTAAACAAAGAATTCTCAACTGAGGAAATGCGAATGCCCGAGAAGCACCTAAAGAAATGTTCAGCATCCTTGGTCATCAGGGAAATGCAAATCAAAACAACTCTGAGATTCCACCTCACACCAGTCAGAATGGCTAAAATCAAATACTCAGGTGATAGCAGATGCTGGCAAGGATGTGCAGAAAGAGTAACACTCCTCCATTGTTGGTGAGATTGCAAGATGGTGCAACCACTCTGGAAAACAGTCTGGTGGTTCCTCAGAAAATTGGACATATCACTACCTGAGGATCCAGCTATACCACTCCTGGGCATATACCCAGAAGATGCTCTAACAAATAACAAGGACATATGCTCCACTATGTTCATAGCAGCTTTATTTATAATAGCCAGAAACTGGAAAGAACCCAGATGCCCTTCATCAGAGAAATGGATACAAAAAATGTGGTACATTTACACAATGGAATATTACTCAGCTATTAAAAACAATGAATTTGATAAATAAATTCTTATGTAAATGGATGGAACTAGAAAATATCATCCTGAGTGAAGTAACTCAATTACAAAAGAACATACATGGTATTCACTCACTGACTATTGGATTTTAGCCCAGAAGCTAGAAATACCCAAGATTCAACTCACAGACCACATAAAGCTCATGAAGAATGATGACCAAGTAGGGGGGGCGGCTTCAGTCCTTCTTAGAAGGAGTAACAAAATACTCAAGGGAGCAAATATGGAGACACAGTGCAGGACAGAAACTGAAGGAGGGGCCGTCTACAGACCATTCCACCTGGATATCCATCCCATGTGCAGTCACCAAAGGTAGATGTTGATGTGGATGTCAGGATGTACATGCTGACAGGAGCCTGATATAGCTGTCTCCTTAGAGGTCTGCAAGAGTCTGACATATTCAGAGGCAGATGCTCACAGCTAACCATCAAACTGACCATGGGGTTCCCAATGGAGAAGATAGAGTGAAAGCTGAAGGAGTTGAAAGGATTCATGACATCATGAGGAAAGCAACAATCCCAACCAACCAGAGCCCCCAGGGTCTAAATCACCAGCCTGGGAGCGCTTAGGGAGGGACCCATGACTCCAGCTATATATGTAAGGGAGCTATATATAAGTGGGAGAAGAGATCCTTGGTCCCATGAAGGCTGGGGGGGACATTCGAGGGTGGGGAAGTGAGGTATTGGGGAGGGTGGGTGGAGGTGCACCAACATGGAGGCAGGAAGGGATAGTGAGTTCCTGGGAGGGAGGGGGGGAAATGGTGTCAGGAGAGAACATCTGAAATGTAAATAAAATTTCCAAAAAAAAAAAAAAAAGAAGTACAAATATTATTCTAGAAAGACATTTAGAAACTTGAGTGAAGCAGTTGCTCTTGAAAAGAAAAAAATGACAGAAATCCAATAGTACCTGGTCTAGACTCCTTACATCTATGTGGTAACCATTATGATTGACAATTATCCCCTTAGGATGCTCTACAAAGAACAAATGACATTTGTACTTAAGAGAACTTATGGCTCCACAATGCACTATAAGTTAGCATGAGACCTATGCTGATGATATCTCATTAGGAAAAAAAAGTATCTTAGAATAAGATAGAAACAGCATTCCTCATACACAGCCATTCAAAGACAAAGATATAAAAATCAGAATCTAACCTATACTTACCACTGGCTTTCTTCAGTTCCTTCACAAGCCACTGTGTTTCCTCTTGCACTTTCTCTTCAATGGTCCTTTTTCCCATGCCCAAGGTCCTCAGGGTATTGACTGTGAAGTGCCTTGTGGTTTTCCATGCATTTCCATGGCTAAAACCAATGCCTGAAGAAATTGGAACAGATGCTAGATTTCAGACATAGAAGGAGCTCACAAGTGGCAGCAACAGAGTCCCAAAGAATTTCTGAAAAGCAAGCATGACCTCTACTCTCCTCCTTTCTGCTTGCTCTGAAAACTGCCCAGTACACACAAAAGCACACACATAAGCACATGCCACACACACACACACACACACACACACACACACAGACACACTTACCTTGTCCTTTAGTAACCTTTTCAAAAACTGGGAAAGGTCCTCTTCCAGAGGACTCTCCTCCATGGCCAATGAAGGGCTTCTTTTATTGCCTCATAGCCATGTAATACTACAGTAGACTGTGAGCCGAAATACAGAGTGTACACAGGGCCATAGGTTTTAGAAAACTGGAAAGAAATAGGAAATGTTAGTGATAAAATATCATTGTATGTAGGAGGACTAAGGTGGGAGGAGTTAGGAGAGGAAGAGGAAAAGGAAGAAGAGGAGCGAGAGAGAGCAGAGATGTAGGAGGATGGAGAACCACACAGGTATTGAGAGCACTCGTGGGGAACAACTTATAAACTTATAATTAGGTTAGCTAATTGGGATACAACTATCTTTGTATGGGCATCTTGTTATTAATCATTATCAAACATAAAGCCTTTGGTTAATCTATAAGAATTAGAGTCTCATTCTCTTACTGGGCCTGCATGAATGGCAAAATGGTCTGGGCAATGCCTTGCCTTGCGGAGACAGTGTGGAAGATTGGCAGAGTGATCTCTCACAGTGGCATCTTGTGGCAGGGCTGGTATTTCTGGTGGTTGGTTCTAGCTGCAGCATGCACGTGGCCTCGGGCCGAGAAACATGGCGGCTGGGCTAGACAGATAGGCTACAGCTTAGATAGTTGGCCTAAGCCAGAGGCCGATTTTAAATAATTACTACAACAATTGTATTTTCCATAGAGTCAATCTATTAAGCCTGATAATAGTATTGTGTTATAATATTTTTATTCAGAAAACTCAGTTTAAAGTCTGTATAATTCCTTACATTATGAAGATTGTCATATATAGATGACCTACAGTGTGTCAGAAAATCTTCCAGGCTGTTGACACAGTAAAACCAAAGATTTATCACACTGCTCTTCCTATTACACAAAGAAACTGAAGTAAAACATCCACCTTTATTTCTAGGGTTCTGTTGCAAATTACTAGAGTCAAATTTGACACTCTGCTTATTCATTATTAGATACTTGAACAACACCCTCATGATATCTCCATATTGAAATGGACTTTAATAGTCATATGAGTGTTGCAGAAGCAGCTGGTAAACAATATCTGTTATAACTAGAGAGCCCTCAGCAGAAAGAATGGAAACAGCCAACCTTGGGAGGTAGGACGTAGGGGGACCCTGTAGAATGTACTAGAGACCAGGGAGATGAGACACTGTCAGAGACTGTCCCTCAAAATAAGGGACCTTAGATGAAATGCCTTACAGTGGGGAGAGGGAACTTCTAGAGTCCACCTCCAGTAGAATGACAGGGCATCAAGTGGAAGGGTGTGGTAGACATCTCACAGTCAAAAACTCTAACCTAGAATTGTTCATGTCTAAAAAAAACCCTGCAGCAACAAAAAAATGGAGACTGAGGGAAAGGAGGTCCAGTGACAGTTCCAAATTGGGATCCAGTTAAGGAAAAGCCCCAAGGCCTGACACTATTACTGATAACATGGTGTGCTTACAGACAGGAGCCTAGCATCACTGCCCTCTAAAAGACTCAACAGGCAGCTGAAAGAGTCAGATACAGATAGTTACAAATAGACAGAAGCTAAATACCCCTGGGTTTGAATTATGGAAAAGCTGGAAGAAGCTGAGGAGGAGGGCCACCCCATAGGAAAACCAGCAGTTTTCTCCAGACCCTGGAGATCTCTCAGATACTGAGCCACCAACCAGACAGCATACATCAGGTGATATGAGGCCCCCAATACATATACAACAGAGGATTTCTGGGTCTGGTCTCAGTGAGAGAAGATACATCTAACTCATGACAGACTTCAGGCCCTAGGAAATAGGGAGGTCTGGTAGGCTGAGGGTGATGATTGCAGACACCCTCTTGGAGACAGTGTGGGGAGGAGGGATGGGATGGATAGTCATTGGGGGCAGACTGGGAGGTGGTTGAATACTGGACTGTAAAAAAAACTTAAGATGATAATAAAAACTTCATAAACTAGAAACATAATTTATATATGAAGAATCTGGGATAAAAAATAGAAATAATAAATAAAGAAAAAGAAAAATTAAAAAAAAAACCCAACAATTAGAGTCATGTGATGAAGAGTGGAAATATAAAACCTTAGATTACCACAAATGTTTGGCTTCCACTCTCATCTATTGTTACAAGTGTACATAGAGTGGGTATCATACAAAGTGTACCATCATAGAAAAAAAAAGCACCTTCTCACTAATTACCATTTAAGGTTTAAGTCACAAGCTTTTAATGGAATAAAAGGTGATCGGGAAAATCTGACATATGCTGTCACACACTATTTATGGCTTTTATTTTGTGTATGAGCTCATACCCACTAGATTTACTGCAAGTAAGACTCTAGTAAATTCTTCAGAGTATAGCATTAACATCAAATCTAAGAATAATGCATTTCTAAAATTCAGAGCCATTGAATGAAATATTTCTTACTCTTAACCTTCAGTCAAAATAATAGAAAATGTTTGTAAAAATAGTATATAATTACTTGAATTTGTTTAAAAAAAAAGTGTATAATTATCTGCATTTTAGGTTCTTTAATCTGAAACCTAGAGCATTACTAATTTCCTGACCAGAACTAGAGGCAAAAGGTAGAAAAAACAAAAAATAATAAAACAAAAAATAAAAACAAAACAAAACCATAGAACTCTAGAGTTTTTGACTTTATATTCATTTCACAATATTTTCTTTAGTAATAGAATTTCTTGAAAGCAGTATGATTTATATCTCCCATTGCAATGTACGTGAGGAGCATAAGGCATACTTACATCAGTTAAGGATTGGTGGATGTCCTTCATATTTATCTGAAGGGTATTTCCAATAATTGGCAGAGGAATGGGGCCAGGAAGGAGCTTCCCTCTCCCAGAGTTCTGTCTCCACAGTGAGAGGAGAAGCAGAAAGGAAAGACTGAGCACCAAGACCACAACTGGATCCATTTACTGACATAGGTGTGATCAGGCACTCTAGGGATTTTATAATGTATCCTCAAAATCAATATCTTGTGTTCGGGCAACTTTGTACAATCAACTAGTCACTGTTCAACTCTCTTCCAAATGGACTTTGTCTCAATTATAAGACAAAAGAAGCTCCTTTAACTTTGTCATTTTTATTGGGTGTCTGTAAGAGATTTTGGTTTAATTTTATTGAGTTGTGACACATAATGCTGATTAATATAATCATTGAAAACTTGATATATTTGAGTTAATTTTTAAAAATTGAGTTCAATAGAAGTTTGTAGTTCCAAACTTCCCCCTAGACTGACAAGCAAGAGAAATCGGTACAAAGGGGAAGAGGCACTAGCAATTAATCCTTTACTTAATCTCCTGCTGTTTTAGGATGAGGTGCTAAGTGCCAGAGACTGCAGTTACAGGCCTCAGAGGAACACAGAAACCAGGTCAGCTACAGTAGCAAAGTAACTTAGACTTAGATAAGTGAACTTTTAAAAATTACTTTTATTTTTTTTACAGTTCAATCATTGCTTCTTACCTGGTCAGCCCTCCCACAGTTCCTCATCCCTATATCATTTATAGATATATTATTGATGATATAGTTCCTAAACAGAACTCAAACTGCTAAGGCTCTAAGATCAAGAATTGATAATGGGAACCCATGAAACTAAAAAGCTTCTATAAGGCAAAGGGCATAGTCAATAGAAGAAATCAGGGAAAAAAAATCTTCACTAACCCCACATTTGATAGAGGACTAATACCCAAAATATATAATGAAGGCATTTTATAGGTCAGGTGGGGTGGGGAGGTTAGGCAGTGGGATAATGATAAAAGTTTATCATCAATAATAATGTCAGCCTTTGAGCCTCCCCTTGAGATGGATCCCAATTTGGTCAGGTCACATGATTATCTTTTGTTCAATCTCTTCTCCATATTTGTTCCTGTAGTTCTTTTAGACAGGAACAATTCTGGGTTATATTGTTTGTGGGATGGCAACACCATCCTTATACTTTATGCTCTGTCTTTCTACTAGAGGTATCCCTTGTGCCACTATTGGCCATTTCATCTCACATCCCTCATTTTGCATTCTGAGAGTCTCTTACCTCCCAGGTCTCTGATTATTTCTAGAGGGACCCCCCAACCTCCCACCACCAAAAGTTGCATACTTCCATTCATTCTCCTGGCCCTCAGGGCTTCTCTCCTATCTCCCCCTCACATACCTAATCATGTTCTCCCTTTCTCTTCTCCCTTACTTCTTCCACCATGGTACCTCCCTCCCTCTGCCTCCTGTGAGTATTTTCTTTTCCCTCCCTAGTGGAATTGAAGTATCCTCAGTTGGGACCTTCTGGTTGTTAACCTTATTGACTTCTGTGTATGATATACTAGGCATACTGTAAGTTTTAAATTAATATGCACTTATTAGTGAGTATATATCAGGAATGGCTTCTTGGGTTTGAGTTACCTCACTCAAAATGATAACTTTGAGTTCCCTCCAGTTGCCTACAAACCTCATCATGTCCTCATTCTTAATAGCTGAATAATATTCTATTGTGTAAATGAAAAACATTTTCTGTATTCATTCTTCTGTTTTGGGACACCTGGGTTGTTTCCAGTTTCTGACTATCACAGATAAGGCCAGTATCATGATAGTGGAGCACATGTCCATGTCGTATGGTAGGGCATCTTTTGTGTATATGCCCAGGAGTGGTATAGCTGGGTCTTCAAGTAGATCTATTTTTAATTTCCTAGGGGAACTTCCAGATTGATTTCCACCGTGGTTGTACCTGTTTACAATTCTACCAGTAATGGAGGAGTGTTCTTTCTCCACGTCCTTGCCAACTTGTGTTGTTGATCACCTAAGTTTTTGATCTTAGCCATTCTGATATGTATAAGGTGGAATCTCAGAACTGTTTTGATTTATATTCCCTTGATCATTAAGGACTTTGAGTATTTCTTTAAGGGCTTCTTGGCCATTTCAGATTCCTTTGTTGTGAATTCTCTGTTTAGCTCTATACTCCATTTTTATTGTTTTTTTTTGTTTTGTTTTGTTTTGTAGGTCAGCCTCTTGAGTTCTCTTTTTTTTTTTTTATTCTTTTAAAAAAATTACATATTTATCCCCCCCTTGTCCACCCTCCAACTGTTCAGTATCTTATACTTCCAACCCACACTCCTGTCTCCATGAGGCTGTTCCCACCTGACCTCTAAACTCCCTTCTTTATATATTTTGGATATTAGCCCTTTAACAGATATGGAGTTAGTGAAGATTTTTTCCCAATCTGTAGTTTCCCGATTGTTCTATTGACTATGTCTATGACAGATACCTTTTAGTTTTATGAATTGCCATTTATAAATTCTTGATCTTAGAGCCTTAGCCATTGGAGTTCTATTTAGGAAAATTTCCAATGGCTTTAAGGTTCTTTCCCCTTTCTCTAAATAAGTGACATTTAATTATTATAAAGCAACATTAATTATCTCATAAGACAAATGTCTTACCCATATATCTCATAAGGCAAAACCTTACCCTCTGCCAATGCTCTTCCTCCTTTGCTGCCTCAAGGAGAACCAATGAGAAAGAAGACTTCACTGGGACTGGCCCCCAGCAGCCCAGTACATTCATAAGTTCATAAGCCCCCTTACCCAAGCCTTTAACAACTTTACAAAAATTTTGGAGCCTTCGTTTCCTAGCACACCCCTCCCCATGATCAATGAAAGCTTCTTTCAACACCTCAAAGTTGTACAACACTACGAAGGTGTAGAACAGCACAGTGGGCTGTGTGACCAAATACAGAAGGAACACAGGGCTTTAAAGACTTGAAAAGTAAAGGGAGAAATAAATATTAGTAAAACAAAGTAACATTAGTTTCTCCTGAATTAATGTATATTGGCTGATAAAAGTATTGTGTTATAAGGATTTCAATCAGAAAAACTCACTTTGACACCTGTATTTATCATACATTAAGATAATTTTCATCTATGGATGGCTAACACTCTGCCAGGCAGCTGACATATTGAAGACAAAGAATCATCACACTAAGACATTCATCAGAGTTGTTCCTTTTATCTTTTGGTTCTATTTCACAAAGAAATTAAAGTAAAACATTGCAAATATTTACTTCAGAGGGTTCTATTGAATCTAAGTAGACTCAAATTTGAAACTCTGTTTATTCATTATTGGATGCTTGTCAAAGCCTACATGATAACTCCATATTGAAAAGGACATCAGTTTTCAGATGAGTGCTTTAGAACCATCTAGGAAATTCATGTTAAAACTTGAGAGCCCTGTGATATAGAGTAGAAATCTTAAATATTTGATACTACAAATGTTTGACTCTACTTCTAATCTATTGTTACAAATGTACATTGAGTAGGCATCCTAGAAACTGTACCATAGCATGCAGCACCTTAGAAAAAAAGCACATTCTCACAAATTAGAATTCTAGGCTCGATTCTTTATATGTTGGGTGTACATATGTTTTTAATACTTACAATTTGAAATTTGAAACCAATTGTTAAGCTCTTCCTGTTACAACCTATTTCTCTCTCTGTCACCATTCCTTAGTGATCTGTATTTTCTTGTATAGGGTTGAGGCATCCCAAGCTTTCCCTACCCATGCAAGCCTTTCTTTTGATGTTGTCCCTCTAGAATATTCTGGTTCAGGCATTTGAGTATGATTTTATGGGTGGATATTCTGACATTCCTAGGAGATACTAATCTTTGAGTTAAGTTTTAGATGAATGAAAATTCCTCAAAAGTGTTCACTTGCAGATTAAAGTCCAGGTAGGAATTCATGCTTTATGGATATTTTGTATGTCTCATGGTATGCCTTTATTTAATGAAGTCTCACTGTGTACATCAGATTAGCATCAAACTCACATCTCTTCATTCAAGAAAATAGAAGCAGTCATTAAAGGTCTCCCAAACAAACAAAAATGCTCAGGGACAGATAGTTTTAGGACAGAACTCTACCAGACTTTTAAAGAAGAGCTAATATCAATATTCTTCAAACTATTCTACAAAACCTCCAAGACAGATAAAACAGTCCTGGACAATAAAATAACTCCTTGATGTACAATTATTTCTCACTTGAGGCTGTACTACAGTGCAATAGTAATAAAAACCACATGGTTTTGGCATAAAAACATACATGTTGATCAAGAGAATTGAAGACCCAGAAATACAACCACACACCTATGCACACTTGACATTTGAAAATACAACAAAAAAATGAAAGCATCTTAAAGAAATGGTGCTGGTCTAATTAGATAACTGCATGTAGAAGAATGTAAATAGATCCATAGCTATGACTACTCTGCACAAAACCTACATCCAAATGGAACAAAGATATCATACACTAAATTTCATAGAAGAGAAACTGGAGTAAATTCCTTGAACTCATTGGCACAGGAGACAAATTCCTGAAAAGAACACCAGGAGCTCAGGCACTAAGATTAATAATTTACAAATGTTACCTCATGAAACTGAAATGTCAGAAGACAAATAGAAGTTAAAAATCAGCAAGTAATTTTCCTGAGATGAGTTCACCTTAGGTTAAAAGCTACAACAGATTTGCTACAGTAGGCAAGCCCTTTGAGAAATCCATTTTAGGAAAAAATTCTGCTATTAATATGCCTTTTCTGTTATGAAATATATATATCAATCACTAGTCATTATCTTACTCTTTTGTGCAGATCTCTGTATGTATATATTGAGATGTATGACTTATTTTGATGCTACAAAGACAACTAGATAACGATTTCATGGGATTCCTAATTTAATTCAAATAATATTGGAAAAAATTTTTTAGAGATGATCTTAGTTGCTAGAAGAATGTAATAAGTTTAGAATCTAGAATGCACTCACTCATCAGAATTGAGTTGGAATTTTGATAAGGATTGCATTGAATATGTAGGTTGCTCTCTACATGATGGCCATTTTTAGTATTAATTCTGCCAGTTCATGAGCATCTTCTGAGATATTTTTTGATTTCTTTCTTCAGGGGCTTGATGTTCTTGTCATACAGATCTGTCACTTGCTTGCTTAGATTCACACCAAGGTATTTTATATTATTTGTTACTATTGTGAAGGCTTTGTTTCCCTAATTTCTTCCCCAGCCTGTTTATCCTTGAAATTGAGGAAGGCTACTGATTTGTTTGAGTTAATATTTTATCAAGCCACTTTCCTGAAATTGTTTATCTGGTTTAGAAGTTCTCTGGTACAAGTTTTGGGGTCACATAAGCATACTATCACATCATCTGCAAATAGTGATATTTTGACTTCTTCCTTTCCTGTTTGTATCCCTTTGACTTCTTTTTGTTGTCTAATAGCTCTGGCTAGGACTTCCAGTACTATATTGAATAGGTAGAAAGGGAGTGGGCAGCCTTGTCTAGTGCCTGATTTTAGTGAGATTGCTTCAAGTTTCTCTCCATTTAGTGTGATGTTGGCTACTGGTTTGCTGTATATTGCTTTTACTATGTTTAGTTATGGGCCTTGAATTCCTGTTCTTTCCAAGACTTTTACTATGAAGGGGTGTTGAATGTTGTCAAATGCTTTCTCAGCATCTAGTGAGATGATCATGTGATTTTTTTTCTTTGAATGTGTTTATATAGCGGATTACATTGATAGATTTCCAAATATTGAACTGTCCTGGCATTACTGGGATAAAGCCTACTTGATCATGATGGATGATTGTTTTGATATGCACTTTGTATCAATTTTTGAGACTTTTATTGAGTATTTTTGCATTGATAATCATAAGGGAAATTGGTCTGAAGCTTTCTTTCATTGTTGGGTCTTTGTGTGGTTTGTGTATGAGTGTAATTGTGGCTTCAGAAAACAAATTGAATAGTGTTCCTTCTGTTTCTATTTTGTGGAACAGTTTATAGAGAATTGGTATTAGGTCTTCTTGGAAGGTCTGATAGAATTCTGCACTGAAACCACCTGGTCCTGGAGTTTCTTTGCCGGGGGGGGGGCACTTTAATGACTGTTGCTATTTCTTTAGTGGTTATAGGACTATTTGGACAGTTTATATGATCCTTATTTAACTTTGGTATCTGTTATCTGTCTAGAAAATTGTCCATTTCATCCAGATTTTCCAGTTTTGTTGAGTATAGGCTTTTGTAGTAGAATCTGATGATTTTTTAAATTCCCTCAGTTTCTGTTGTTATGTCTCCCTTTTCAGGTCTGTTTTTATTAATTTGGATACTGTCCCTGTGCCCTCTCCTTAGTATGGCTAAGGGTCTATCTATCTTGTTGATTTTCTCAAAGAACCAGCTCCTGGTTTTGTTGATTCTTTGTATAGTTCTTTTAGTTTCTACTTGGTTGATTTCAGCACTGAGTTTGATTATTTCCTGCAGTCTACTCCTCTTGGGTGCATTTGCTTCTTTTTGTTCTATAGCTTTCAGATGTGTTGTCATGCTGCTAGTGTATGCTAGTATTTTTGTTTTGTTTTGTTTGTAGCTACTTTCATTGTGTCACACAAGTTTTGGTATGCTGTGTCTTCATTTTCAGTAAATTCTAAAATGTCTTTAATTATTTCTTTCCATACCAAGTTATCACTGAGTAGAGTGTTGTTCAGTTTCCATGTGTATGTGGGCTTTCCATTGATTTTATATTTATTGTAGACAAGCCTTAGTCTGTGGTTATCTGATAGGATGCATGGGATTATTTCAATTTTCTTGTATTTGTTGAGGCCTGTTTTGTGCCCAGTTTCATGGTCAATTTTAGAGAAGGTACCATGGGGAGCTGAGAAGAAAGTAGATTCTTTTGTTTTGGATGAAATGTTTCATAAAATTGGGAATAATTCTACCCACAACCCTGCTAAGCAACTCCTGAGAATATCTCCAATGAGATATTCCCTACTATAAGACAAGGATATTTATCCTACTGTAAGACAAGGACACTTGCTCAGCTGTGTTCATAGTAACTTTATTTGTAATATTCAGAAACTGAAAACAACCTAGGTGTACCTCAACTGAAGAATGGATAAAGAAAATGTGGTAGATGTACACAACAGAATACTATTCAGCCATTAAAAACAAGGATATCATGAAATTTTCATGCAAGTGGAGGTAAGTAGAAAATATAATCTTGAGTGGGGTAATGTAGACCCAGAAAAAACACATATGGTATATACTCACCTATGATATAGACATTGATCATAAAGTACAGATAATCATGCCACAATCCACAGACCCAAAGAACCTGAGTAATAAGAAGGATCCCAAGGGAGGATGCATGAATCTCACTCAGAAGTGGATAAAAAATAGTCATTAGAGGTGGATAAAGAGAGGGAAGTGAGTGGTAGAGGGGATAAGAAGCAGAATGGATATGGGATTCAGGTATAAGGAGACGGGCTATGGGAGAGGGCTGGGAGAAAGAATGGAAATCAGTGGGGGGCATATCTAGGACTAGCTGGAGACCTGAAAATGAGGACACTCTAGGGAGTCTACAGTGGTGACACTATGTGTGATTCTTCCAAGCAGGTGATATAGAGATTTTTCTTTTTATGTTTCAATAGCCTTATATTCTGCTGACTTAGACTTTTGTTTCCAGAGTAGAGAGTGACCATGCCTGGATCCAATGCAAATATTTCATTGAACTGGAAGGTCAGAGTTCCTATGGCTACTTTGGGATTCTGAGATCTTCATGTCAATAGACAAAGAAAAACTGTTGAAGTAGGAGTGGTTGATCCAGATCCATGGACAAATTGAATTGCTTCTCCAGAGTAGAGGCCATAACATTTATGTTTGAAATGCAGAAAATCCTTCATCGTGTCTTTTGGTGTTATCAACTCCCATAATTAACATCAATTGGAAAGTATTGAATCATAATATATACAGGATGTAGATTGAAATGGAAAGTTTTCTTTTATGTTCCAATAACCTTATATTCTGCTGACTTAGACATGTGGTTCCAGAGCAGGGAGTGTTCATGCCTGGAGCCAATGCAAACATTTCATTGAAATGTACCGTCAAAGTTCCCAAGTCCACGTTGGGCTTCTGAGAACCTGAAGTCAATAGCAAAGAAAAACAGTTTTGATAGCAGTGATTGTTCCAGATTCATGGGGAAACTGTATTGCTTCACCACAATGGAGGCAATTACATTTATGTCTGAGATGTAGATAATCCTTTATGGTATCTTTTGGTGTTATCAACTCCCGTGATTAACATCAACTGGAAACTATAGCACCATAAGCCATGCAGGATGTCATAGGGCACAGAGAGGTCAGAAATCAAAGTCTGGGTCATATATCTTGATAAGTCAAGACCTATAGTGGAGCTTAAATGGAGTAGAGGAAATATAAATGGATACTAGAGGATGGTAGGTATAAATACCAGCACAGGTGTTATGATCAGTTAAAGAAATGGCGATTACACTAGACATTAATGATTGTGCTGTGTTTTTTTAAAATTTATATGTACAAATTATTGTACTATCTTTCAATTTCTTTGTCAAGTCATGTAACATCAGTTAAGAGAATATTTATGGTTATCACATTTCAGTTTGAAATTTTCCAATAATGTCACTCAGGGCATATTGCCTCTTATCTTAAATCTATAATGGATTTGTAGTTTTACATGAGGTAGTTATAACATGTTAGGCATAATTATAATATGGTTAAATGTATGGTACATTTGTAATAGTATGTGGGATAGGCATACTATGTTTAGGCATTTGTATATCTTGAATATTGTTTCCATTTTAATTTAATGATTACATAAGGAGAAATGAATTGTGTCACAAATTGAAAAGGGTGGACATGTAATGGCTATCTTTCATTGTTAACTTGACTAAATTAACTAAAATCCAAAAATCTGGAATTAACTAAAATCCAAAAATCTGGAATTAACTAAAATCCAAAAATTTGGATTATCTAAAATCCAAAAATGAAGGGCACCCAAGTAAGGTATTTCTGCTTGACTTTGCCTGTATGCCCTAATCTGGGGTTCTTTGATGATGGAGGGGAAGGAACACATACCAATGAGAAATAAGGAAACAATCAATGAACAAATATGACAAATATGACAGAGGAGGTGATGAAAGTCACTTACTAAGCAGAGGACTCCCTCAGGTGCAGCTCAAAGGCCCTATGCCTGTACAATATCTCTGGGATGAAAAAGGTGTTTGGCAAGTGTAGAGTGTTCTCCAGGTGGCACTACACGGAGGCCACCCTCTCCTGGCCTGTGCTCAGTGGGCAACAGCTCTCAGCTCCCCTAGCATGGTGCCCTTGAGCAGCCCAGCTGTGCAGGTTGGCCACCAAGAAAAGGAAGCTCTGTCCCTTTCCACTTGCTGTTGTCGGTGGAGGTGGCAGTGGAACAGTTCGTGACAGCTGCCTAGCATGCATGGTTGGGATAGAGACCCCAGGGTCACTGCTGTAGAAGCCCCAGAGGCTTCCCACTTGATGCTTGCAGGGACCTTGGTTGCTGGCTGCTTCTGGTGCGAGAATGTGGTGGCCCAGGTAGCCCTGCGGCTTTTCAAATTATTACCCTTTTCAGGTGGCTCATCAATTTTAGGCAAAAATTCATTAGAAATTTAGGATTATTCACCTGAGAGTTATAGTTATATATATATATATTAAAAAAAAAAAAACAACGTGAGTGAGTAGTGCTGAGACAAGTCATGTGACTCCAGCAAGTGACCTCTGAGACCAACTGCTTGCAGGCAGGCCATCTGCTGTGAAAAGTTACAGGCTGCACTGAGTTAGAGAGCCAAAAGAATAGGCCTCCATTTTGGTACCAACACTAATTTATAGTAAAAAGGGTAAGATAGTTACTTTCTGCTTCTCCAAATGATACCACCTTCGGAGTATGTCAGAAGCCAGGACCCTCGCCCCTTACCCTCACATCCTACCTTTCCCCACCTGCACAATGTCCCCTGCAGTTTCTTCCTGCCCAGCAATCACGACTCTGTTTGGCAGCTGCAAGCTGTTCTCAGGCAGTGTACCATATCTTCTGAGAAAAGCAGGTAGACCTCAAAATGTTCCAGGGCACAGGCCGAGAAGAATTATGAATTTTCCCACCACCTGGTCCCTCTTACCCCTCCCCTTGTAAAACGTATTATAAAATGGTGCTTTGTACATGGCTCTTGACAAGCAATTGCTTCCTTGAGTCCTTTCTCTCTCTCACCCATTTTTTTTCAGGATTGTGGTTCTCCTCGTCCCCACGAAGTACTAAGGACCTGCTGGACGTGTCAGATGGCGCCCAACCGTGGGGCTCGAGGCACGGACCCCTCCGGACAGACCCTCATAGAGACGTGCGCACGACATCAAGATTGAGTGAGACAGTGATCGTTGCCCGTGATCTGTCATCCTCAGGTAAGTTTCATTTTCATTCCATCCCATAAGAATTGGCCATTCTCTGTCAAAGGATGCATCCTTCATAAAGGACTTCAAACATGCACTCAGAGAGAGAGAGGAATAAAGGTTAAGTAAAAGGCTCTTATAATTTTTTTTATTTTTATTGATAAGAAGTGCCCTTGGTTTATGATTGATTGTCCTACCATGCATCCCAAGAAGTGGCAGAAGGTAGGTCCTGAATTAAATGAGAAAATTAAAACTGAAGGTGATACTACTGTTACCGCGACAATTTTTTCCTTTTGGGGTATTATTAGGGACATTATTGAAGATGCAGACAAAGATACAGGGAAACGACAACTCTTATCTGTTGCTGAATATTGCTTGTCACAGTCTCGGCCTAATTCCTTCTGCCCATCTTGTCAAACCTCTTGGCCTCCGTCTCAGGCCTCCGTTTCTTTCACTCTCATAGACATCCCTCCTGATCAGGTCTCCCCTCCTTCTGATCCACCTCCTTCTGATCCGCCTCACTTCTATCCAGAGTTATCTTCTCTTGACTCCTCCCCCCTGATTCCTCAGTCTCCACCTTATAATTCTTCAGACACTTCCGACCCATGGACTCCCCCCTCCACTCACCTTTGCAACCCTGTTCTTCGGAAACCTGCTCCCCTCTGTTCCCCTTGCCCTGCCACCAAGCATTCCTCCTCCCCTCTGCCGCCCTCACAGCTGACAGCTCTGGTGACTCCCCCGGCTGCTCTCTCCAACCCAGAGCCTTTGGGCCCTGGTGATGCAGCTACCCTTGAAGAAGAAGCCGCCGGACAGCACAGACCTGACTGGCCTCCTCTCATGGTGCTTTCTGCTCCCCCTCCTACGCTCGCTCGCCTTTCTGACCTTCCCTGCCACTTTGCCTAACTCACTTTTTTTTTTTCTTCTCTTTTTTTTTTTTTTTTTTTTGGCTTTTCGAGACAGGGTTTCTCTGTATAGCCCTGGCTGTCCTGGAACTCACTTGGTAGACCAGGTTGGCCTCGAACTCAGAAATCCGCCTGCCTCTGCCTCCCAAGTGCTGGGATTAAAGGCGTGCACCACCACCGCCCAGCCTAACTCACTTTTTGACATGCGAGACCGCCTCTCTTCTCAGGTTCGTGAGTTGACGGACATTCTCTGTCTCCAAAAACAAATCTCGTGTCTCTCAGTCCTTTGTTCTTCCTCCGCCCCTCCTCAAGATTTCCTCCGCCTAGCCTTTCCTGTCACCCAATCACAGGTTCCTCCCTCACAGACACCCACAATTTCTGATTCCAAGTCGCGGCAGACTCCACCACTTCCCCCCACAGCTTGGTCCGGTGCTCGGCACCCTCCCTCCTCTGTGCCTGCCGCACCCCCTCCTTCTCGTCTTGTGCCTGCTTCCTCTTCTCATCCCTCTTACAAACCCTCCTGAACACCCCACCCACAGCCTGAGACTGAGGCCAATTCCTCTGAAGACGAGCCCAATTCAGACATTGAAAATGAAAGCAATAATGAAGACTGTACAAGTGACCCACAGTTTTCAAAAAATTCTGTATTAGACACCTTGAAAAGCTAAATTTTGCAGTTCGAAATTTTGGTGCCAATGCCCCCTTTACTCTTTCCCTCCTTGAAAGTCTCGGTGGGGGCGGATATTTAACTCCTAATGAATGGCTCACGTCGCCCAGTCCATCCTAACTTGGGGACAGTTCCTTTTTTGGCAGGCAGACTGGGCTAATCGCTGCAGATCTCAGGCCCAAGCCAATCTCACAAGCACACGCTCGCCCTCCAACAAATGGATGGTTGATAAACTCCTAGGTTGAGGGAAATATGCCTCTAACCAAATACAACAAAAATTTTCCCTGGGTATCTTGGCTCAGTCCTCTTTGGCAGCTATGAGTGCCTGGAGAGCCATTCCCATGAAAGGCTCTGTTCTTTCTCCTTTGACTAAAATCATTCAAGGCAATCAAGAAGAATTTTCAGAGTTTGTTGCTCACCTCTTTGGAGGCAGCTGAGAGGTCCTTGGGACCTGGCCATGGAGAAAATAAACTTCTCAAATAGCTTGCTTATGAGAATGGTAACTCTGCCTGCAGGGCTGCCCTTCAAGGGAAATATGAAAACAAAGATTTAGACAAGATGATCTGTATCTGCAAGGATGTAGATCCCTTTGCCCAGAAGGTCTCATGAGCCATCAATCTAGCCGTTGAAGCAGCCACTAGTGGTGGGACGACTGGCTTCACCTGTTTTAAATGTGTTCAACTGGGTCATTTTGCTAAACAGTGCCCTCAGGGTAGACCCATGGCTCAGCCCCCCCAACTGAGGGGGGAGTGTCCGCCTCCAATGACCCTTTGCCCTTGCTGCAAGCGAGGCAGACACTGGGCTAATACCTGCCACTCCAAAACTGATATTCTGGGCAATCACCTCCCTCCCCTTCAGGAAAACGGGATGCCAGGCCAGCCCTGGGCCCCTCAGCCAGTCTCCTTCCTGCCAGCCTCTGGGAACAGCCAGGCAGGGCCACACCAAACCCTCCAACAACAGCTCCCAAAACAGCTTTGGCCCTCCATAGTGCTACCCCAGGGAGCACAGGATTGGACCTCTGTGCCTCCTCTGATACAATATTAGAAGCTGAAAGAGGAGTTCAGATAATTCCTACTGGTATCTTTGGGCCCCCCATCCCAGACTTATCTTGGGCAGAGCATCTGCCACACTCCAAGGCATTACCATCTTCCCTTCAATCGTTGATAATGACTACTCTGGAGAAATTAAGGTGTTGGCCACTAGCTCCAGAGGGCTCCTTCACATCTGCCAGGGACAGCGCCTTGCACAGGCCCTCACCCTTCCACTAGACACCTCAACACCCTTCTTGGGCTCATCCCGGGATGCTTCCACCCCAGGGTCCTCAGATGTTTATTGGGTCCAAAGACTCTCACAAGAACGCCCACAGCTAAAACTTAAACTCAATGGCAAAACTTTTGAGGGCATTCTCAATTCAGGAGCAGACTCCACAGTTATCTCACAGGCCTCCTGGCCCTCCTCTTGGCCCTGTCAGCCTTCTTTAATTCACCTTCAAGGCATTGGCCAGTCCACCAACACCCTTCAAAGCTCCCAATTGTTAACCTGGGAGGATCCTGAGGGTAATACTGGACATGTTAGACCATTCATTGTACCTGGCCTTCCTATAAACTTATGGGGTCGAGATATATTGAGCCAAATGGGGGTCCTTATGTTTAGCCCCTCTGCAGCTGTCACCCACCAGATGCTGTTCCAGGGGTTTATCCCTGGACAAAGCTTTGGCAGACACAACCAGGGGATCCCCACCCCAATTGCTGTTACACCAAAGACCTCACGCTTAGGACTAGGTTATGATTCAAATTTTTCTTAAGGGCCATTGCTCCCCCTGCACACCAGGCAGATAAAATCACCTGGAAGTCCGATTTCCCTGTCTGGCTCGACCAATGGCCCCTTCCCCAACATAAACTTTCAGCGGCCATGCAGTTAGTGCAGGAACAGTTAGATGCTGGCCACATTGAACCTTCCACCTCCCCTTGGAATACTCCCATTTTTGTGATACAAAAGAAAGGAGGCAGATGGAGACTGCTTCAGGACCTCAGAGAAATTAATAAGACCATGGTCCCGAAGGGAGCCCTCCAGCCCGGCCTCCCCTCCCCGTGGCAATACCTAAGGGTTACAGCAAGATGGTTATTGACTTAAAGATTGTTTTTTCTGTATCCCCCTACATCCAGAGAATAGTAAGTGTTTTGCCTTTAGCCTCCCCATTGTTAACTGCATTGGGCCATCTCCACGATTTCAGTGTAGGGTCCTGCCTCAAGGCATGGCCAATAGTCCCACCTTTGCCAAAAGTTTGTGGCCCAGGCCATCGATCCCTTTCGTCTTAGATATCCTAAATTGTATATTATCCACTATATGGATGATATCCTTAGACTACCCTACTCAAAGTTGGTCAGGAATTGGTAACTGCCCTCCAAGACCTCGGACTGCAGATTGCTCCTGAGAAGGTCCAGTTACAGCCACCACATTTAATTTTAGGTTTTGAGCTTCACCCCTACAGGGTTCTCTCTCAAAAAATTGAACTCAGGAAAGATTCCTTACAAACACTCAATGATTTTCAACTCCTCTTGGGGGACATAAATTGGTTTCGCCCCTATCTAAAATTAACAACTGGAGAGCTTAGACCTCTATTTGACATCCTTAGAGGAGACTCTGACCCCTCTCCCCCTGTGCTTTGACCCTGAGGCCACCTCCGCCTTAAGCTTGTGGAGAAAGCCATTCAACAACAGGCTGTTACTTACTATTCTCCTACCTCCCCTTTATGGCTATTGGTTCTTCCCACCGTGTTTGCCCCCACAGGACTGTTGTGGCCGACTAAACCTTTATATTGGCTTCATTTGCCCTCCACCTCTCCTAAGGTATTGCCTGTCTATCCCTCCTTGGTGGCACAAATAATAAAGATGGGAAGAGAAACCTCCCTGAAACCCTGACCTTCTCAGCATCCCCTATAATGCTGCCCAAGTTCGATGGCTACTCCAGACCTCAGACGAATGGGCCGTTAACTGTATTTCATTTCAGGGAAAGATAGACAACCACTATCCCTCTGACAAACTCATACAGTTCCTTGAACATCAAGCAGTGGTCTTCCCTAAAATAACTAAGAACTCCCCCATTCCTCAAGCACCTTTGATCTTTACAGATGGATCCTCCTCTGGGGTTGCAGCCTTTAATATAGGTGGACAGGTTTCTAGGTTCCAAACCAGATTTTCCTCAGCACAGTTGGTAGAATTGGTTGCTGTTATTCAAGTCTTTAAGACTCTTCCAGATTGTGCTTTTAATTTGTTCACTGATAGTGCATATGTGGCTCAATCAGTCCCTTTGTTAGAAACTGTCCCCTTTATACAGCCGTCCACCAATGCATACCCCCTTTTCTTTGAGCTTCAGGAAATTATTCTAACCAGGTCCCACCCATTCTTTGTGGGTCACATACGTGCCCACTCTGGTCTTCCTGGACCTCTGAGCGAGGGAAATGACCTCATTGACAGGGCCACCCGAGGGTCTCCATCCAGCCTAGTGACCTTGGCCCTACCCTCTAATCCCATACAACAAGCACAAAAAGCCCACCAACTACATCATCTAAATGCCCAGACCCTTTGACAGATGTTCTCTAATACCAGGGAACAGGCATGCCAGATAGTGCACCAGTGTCAAGGATGTTTCACCCTCCTACCTGAGTTACCTCTGGGGGTGAACCCTTGTGGCCTCACCCCAGGAGAAATATGGCAAATGGATGTTACTCACTTTGCCCCTTTTGGAAAACTTAAATATATACATGTTTCTATTGATATCTTCAGTGGTTTTCTTTGCTCCTTACTTCAATCTGGTGAAGCTACCAAAAATGTTACTGATCATGTGATCTCTTGCCTTGCCTTTATGCCCATACCTAAGATGCTTAAGACTGACAACAGCCCTGGATATATTAGCACCTCCTTTAAACAGTTTTGTGCCCAGATTAATATTAAACATGTCACTGGTATCCCATATAACCCCCAAGGACAGGGCATTGTAGAAAGGGCACATCAGACTTTAAAAAATACTCTCTTAAAATTACAACACTCAGGGGGTATTTTATACCCCAAAAAGGGGAGTCATAAAACCTTGCTAAATCATGCACTATTCGTTCTCAATTTTTTGACCCTTGATGATAGAGGAAAGTCTGCAGCAGACAGATTTTGGCACCCTACTACAGAAGACTCCTATGCCAAAGCCATGTGGAAAGATCCATTGACATACAAATGGAATGGTACCGACCCAGTCCTTATCTGGGGAAAAGGACACGTGTGCATATATGATTCCAAGGAACAAAACGCCAGATGGCTGCCAGAAAGACTGGTGAAATAGGCTAATTCCACCCCAGGGACACCCCCTGAGAATGGCTCTTAACTGTGCTTCCTTTCAGAAAAATGTATCCAGTCACCTTGCTCCTCCTGCTCACACTCCAAGTTTATTCGACTGTGAGTACCAAGCTCCAACACTCCCCATATCAAATTTATAATTTTACCTGGGTCATAATAAACCAAGCAGGAGATATTGTTAATTCCAGCTCTTCACTTGGAACCCAGCCTTCATGGCCCTCTCTAGAGGTGGACGTTTGTGCCCTCGCCCTGGGAGCCAACACCGATTGGGAAACCCCCTCTCATTTTTGGCCCAGGATAAGCCTGTTGATGTTCCAAACCCCAATCATGATGGCCACCTCACCGGCTGTAATTCTTATATCAAAAGAGCCTCTTTGACAGACGATGCGTCTGGTCTTTATGTATGCCCTGGCCCTACCCACAGAGATCGTTCCCAGGGCTATAAGTGTGGCCATTATTCTGACTTTTTTGTGCATCTTGGAGCTGTGTAACCAGGGGAGATGCATATTGGAGGCCCCACTCCTCCTGAGATTATATTACCTTATGGAAAAAATTCCTTCCCAAATATTTGCAGGAGAAGTTAGGTGTGTCCACGGCTGACCCTATAAAATCCCAATGCCAAAGTAATTGGTGTTCTCCCCTCCTCATTTCCTTTACTGAGAGGGGAAAAAATAAAGATTGGACAGCCGGAGGATTCATATGGGGCTTGCGTTTGAGAGAGTGCACTGCTTGGTCATTTGGCTGCTCAGACCCAGGGCTCACCTTTACAATAAAACTTCTTAAGACCATCCCCAATAAAGATATTGCCACCATGGGCCCCAATCCTGTTCTACAATACCCCTCAAAGCCCCTCAACCCAGTGCCCAAACCTATGGTCACTGCCCCTGACACCTCGCCCTCATCCTCTCTCCTGGCGCCTTTGACCACCATGTTTCAGCCCACTGTTCCCAAAGGCCCTCTTAGTTCCGCTGACCTCATTATTTCCTTGGTAAATGCTTCTCTTGAGGGTATCTGTAATACCAGCGATGCTAATTATCCACAATGCTGGATTTGCTTTTCACCTATTCCTCCCTTCTACAAGGGGATAGCTATCCTCTCCCCTCCCACCTTTACCAATGACGGTAATAGACTCCTTGGGGCTCATTCACCTGAAGGAGGTCTTACCCTTATCTCCATCTCAGGAATAGGTCTTTGCCTTTTGGGACCCTTCATGCTCCCCCCTAGAGACTTGATTCCGGTATGCAACCAGACAATGATCCTCAATGATACCTTTTTATATACCCTGGCACCCAATGGTACATATTTTGCCTGTGCTTCTGGCTTGACCCCTTATATACATAATCCCAATTTTTTATATTCCAGAGATTATTGTGTAGTTGTTACCATTCTCCCACATTTTCTTATACACGATCCAGAGTCTTTCCTCAATATTATAGATCGAGGATCTTCTCTGAGAACCAAGAGAGAACCCCTGACTGCCCTTGCCTTGTCTGTCATACTAGGGATTAGTGCCATTGGTGCAGGCACAGGTATAGCTTCCTTGATGACTTCCAATAATCACTATACTCATCTCCAATCCCTCATTGACAAAGATTTAAATAATTTGAGGGAAGGAGTACAAGACCTTAAGGACTCTGTGACTTCCCTTTCTGAGGTAGTGTTACAAAACAGGAGAGGACTTGACCTTGTCTTCCTTAAGGGAGGGGGTCTCTGCTTGGCCCTCAGAGAAGAGTGTTGCTTTTACTCCGACAAGACAGGCCTTGTCCAAAATAGCCTGGACAAGGTCAAAAAGAGTTTAGAGGAAAGAAGAAGAGCCAGAGAACAACAGGAGTTATGGTATCAAAATTGGTTCTCTACCTCTCCTTGGCTCACCACCCTGTTGCCTAGTATACTAGGACCCCTTGTTGGCATTCTTTTGCTTCTTTCGTTTGGCCCTTGGGATTTTAACTGTCTTACAAGTTTCGTTAAGAACCAGGTTGATTCTGCCATCAAGAAGATGGTCGAAGTTCATTGCCATCATCTGAAGACAGAAAAAGATCCAGAAGGGATTCTACTGGAGACAGGCACAGCTGCCAGTCCCCCCTGCCTCCCGCTATGGCTGACCCCTAGACTTCCACTCCCTCCAGAAGGGTTCCTGGTATGCCTGGCTCTGCCCTCATTTCTCTCGCTAGGGAGCCTGGCCTCTTGATCACCCCGACAAAATTTGGCTTTTTCCTAAACCAAGGCCTGCCCTTGACGTGGCCCTCTAATATCAGGGAGTCTTCCTTTATGGCAATATTACACCCCAAACTAACAAATGACTGGTAAACTGAACATTCACAAAGGGATTAGGATGGCTGTGAGCTAGCCCAATGACAGTATTATTGTAGGTTCACTTCCCAGGGGCCCACCCAATGCAGCCAGAAAGGAGTGTGTGGTTCTGGGAGTGGGTGCAGCCTACATAGCCTAAGACAGGGCCCTCACCCTCCTTTCACCCACTTGGGGTCCCTTGATGTTGCCCATCGTCGACAGCCTAAAAGCCTTCGACCATTAACGTGACTCATCTCACAATGTCTTGGGGTTGTGAACTTGCCCAAGACCCCCATAATTAGACCTCAAAATTCTAAATTCACATAGTTGGGGTTGATCACAAGACACCCTCTCCATCTAAACAGAGAAGGGGGGATGTCAGAAGCCAGGACCCTCTCCCCTTATCCTCACCTCCTACCTTTCCCCACCTGCACAATGTCCCCTGCAGTTTCTTCCTGCCCAGCAATCACGACTCTGTTTGGCAGCTGCAAGCTGTTCTCAGGCAGTGTACCATGTCTTCTGAGAAAAGCAGGTAGACCACAAAATGGGTTGGCAACTACAGATGGATTCAAGGCAGTGTACTGTGTCTTCTGAGACAGGCAGGTAGACCACAAAATGTTACAGGGCACAGGCCGAGAAGAATTATGTATTTTCCCACCACTGGTCCCTCTTACCCCTCCCCTTGTAAAATGTATTATAAAAAGGTGCTTTGCACTCAAATACACGGCTCTTGACAAGCAATTGCTTCTTTGAGTCCTTTCTCTCTCTCACCCATTTTTTCAGAATTGTGGTTCTCCTCATCCCCACGAATTACTAAGGACCTGCTGGACTGGTCAGGAGTAGGGTGGCCACCTGTACAGACCTTCAAACAGGTGATGAAAGCAGTATAAAAAAAGAATCTTTAGGCCAGGATTCCTTGGGCACCCAGACCAAGTGCCCTATATAGTTACCTGGATAAATCTAGTAGAGGAACACCCTTCCCCAATATAAAACTTTCTTCCCCAAGACCCTTGTAGGTTCTGACCATCAGGAGTGCTCTTCAGGACCGAAGAGCATGAGAGAATACCGGAAAGAAAGAATGTTCCCTCAGACATGGGGCACCATCAATTGACCAGGCTGTGGTAAACAGTGGGTTGCTTCGGACCAGATCTGACTGGGACCTTCATGTGGTAGAAGGTAAGGGACACCTAAAAGGCTACAGCTAGATTCCATTGGCAGGTCTCAAGGGGGCCATGTAAGGCCCCACCAATTTTGACCAAGACATGCGAGGTTAAACAGGGACCATATGAGTTGTCCACAGCTTTTCTAGAATGGCTTACAGAGGCATTCTGTCAGTACACACTGTGGTCTTTATAGACAAGGATATTAGATATCAGGAAAAAGCTTCAGAGGCTAGAGGGACTGCAGGGTATGTCATTAAATGATTTAGTGTAGGTTGCTGAGGAAGTCTACCATAACAGGTAGACATAGAAAGAGAAAGAGCAGATAGAGAGAGAGAAAAGAAGAAGATAAAAGAGAGATGAGAAAAAGAAAGGTGACAGGAAAGGAATTTTTTTTTTTTTTTTTTTTTTTACATTTTAGGCCACTTTCTGGGATCATTAACTGAAATCTCATTTTGGCCTCAGAGAGAAAAGAACTTTCAAAAACTATCATTATAACTCTCTTTATAATTGTCTGTAAGCCATCTAATGTCAATTAAGGATCAGGGAATGGGAAATAGAATAGGGGCCTCAATGAGAACAGAGAGGAGGAAAAGACTTACAGAAAGAAAATAAGGCATGATGGCTATTCTTGGTTTTCTACTTGACTACATCTGGAATTAACTAAAACCCAAAAACAGGTAGGGCACACCTGTGAGAAATGTTTGCTTAATTTGAGGTGGGAAGATCATTTCTAATCCAGACCTTTGGTATTAGAAGACACACTTTTAATCCAGATCTTTGAGGTGGGAAGACCATCCTCTCTAACCTGGACCACAACTTCTGCTGCAAGCCTATATAAGACATGGAAGAAGGAAGCTTTCACTCTCTGTCTGCTTGTTCTCACCTTGCTAGCAAGTGCATTCCTTCACAGGCATTAGAGCCTACTTTGGTATTCCAGCATATTCTCATATATATATGTGTGTGTGTGTGTGTCTAACATATATATGTGTGTGTGTGTGTCTAACATATATATGTGTGTGTATATATATTTATGTATATGTATATTTCAGACATAGTTTGCTTACACTACCTTAAGGCTACCAGTGGATTTTCAGTTTGCCCAAAGAATCCCAAATGAAAGTAAGAATCAAAATGCAGTGACCTATTAAACAATAAGTTTGTTAACACTTTTGAAGAATCAAAGCCTGAAATTTATGCCTCAAGGAAACACAGCAGAATAGATCAGGAGGAAGAATTGCCTCTTGGCCAAAGCAGTCCCCATGGAAGGAGGAAGCAAGGGTTGTTCAGTATATTCTGTCCTCTGAAACTTCAAAAGCATCTGAGGCTTGTCTCAATCTCATTCAAATCAAATTGTTTAAAAATACTTAAAAGGACTAGAATGTCAAAGGCTTTATTCTATGGATAATGTTTGAATTGGGGAGCATCTTAAAATTAGATAATTCCTTGAGCCAGAGTAGAATTGGAGTTGGTATAGACCACAAAGTAAAAAGGGCCATATAACTTTGGTTTTGTTCAATTCTTCAGTTTAGCTAGGAAACTTGTAAATCAGATAGGTTGTCTTCTGTATTAGGGTTCTCAGAAGTAACAAAACTGATTGACAGGAAAGGAATTTACAGAGAAGTTTGGCTATAGTAGTTAAGGGAAAGCAGAGAAGGGAGACTCCAATCAAAGGCAGATAGAAAACTCCTTGAAAAGGACCAGTGTGCACATTGCAAGTAAAGGAGCCAGCTGGTAAGCCTGAGAGTTCCCTAACCAATGGAAGCCAGGGTCAATAAATACCAGACCTTAGGGAAAACACCCCCAAATGGTAAAGATATTAGCTCTGAGTGAAGACAGTGATTCTGGTAGATGGGACTTGGACCCAATCAATTCTTGGTGGACACAGGGACTCAACACTCAATCCTCCTCCAAGCCGATGGCCCCATTTCCAAGAAAAGATATTGGTTTCAAGGAGCCACTGGCACCAAAATATATTCATGGAATACACAAAAAATGGTGGACCAAGAGATCAGTTGGGTATCACATTCGTTTATGGTCATCCCAGACTGTCCCTACTCTCTGTTGGGTCAAGACTTACTCCCCAGGATGAGGATCCAGATACACTTCCTGCCTGATGGGCTGCAACTAACTGGCCCAAAAAGAGAACCCACGGGTGGAGAAAAGATTTCTCCTACTGACCTCTGCTGGGAGCCAAGGCAACCTGTTTTACAGACAGGAGCAGTTTTCTCCATCCTGGTCATAGACGAGCTGGTGCTGCTGTGGTGGACAGCACAAATGTCATCCGGTCTGAACTTCTACTCCCCACCCTGGGCTTGTTGGCACAGAAAGCAGGCTTGGAAGTTGAGGCTTGCAAGAAAATTAACATCTACACAGACAGCAGGTATGCCTCTGTCACAGTCCATGTCTAGAGGGCTGTATACCAAGTGAGAGGACTGCTTGCATCAGAAGAAATCTCAGATCTCTTGGATGCCCTGATGAAGCCAGCAACTGTGAGTACTATTTGTTGTCCAGGAGACTAGAAGGGAGGAGACTCAGTAGCCCTAGACAATAACCAGACAGATTAAGTGGCTAGAGAAGTGGTTATGCAGGAGCCTATCCTGGTTATGCGCCTACAAGAGACACACTAGAGAATGGGATTAGATTAAGAGATAGCCTCACTTAAAACACACAGAAGAAGAAAGAACTCAGATTGCTAGCCAACCTACCAACTATTACCTAGAGAAAAAAGGACAATGTTGCACAGAAGAAGGGAGAACTATGCTCCCCAGAAAGCAAGCAGAAGACTTACTATACCAAATGCACAGATGGACTCATTTCATAAGCACATCCAAGCAGTCAAGAGATCTAAGATATATAATAGACCTTAGGTTTTGGGCCAGAGAGATAATAGAACAGTATAAGCTATGCCAGCAAGCAAATGCTTATGAGACCAAGAGTGAACAGAAAAAAATACCTAGGGGAGTACAGCCTAGAGTATATTGAGAGACCAATTTTGCAGAAGTTAAGCCAAGAAAATATAGATACCCTCTAGATACTATCTCTAGATGGGTTGGGGTTTTCCCCACCAAGCAGGAAACAGCTACTGTGATAACCAAGAAGATATTAGAAGAAATCTTCCCAAGGTTTCGAGTGCCTGAGGTAATTGGATCAGACAATGGTCTTGCTTTTGTTTCTAAGGTAAGTCAGGTATTGTCAGAGATATTGGGAACTAATTGGAAGCTCCACTGGTCTTACTGTCCCTAGAGCTCAGGGCAGGTAGAGAGAATGAACAGAACCCTAAAAAGAGACCTTAACTAAATTGTCCTCAGAAACTGCTGCTGGCTGGGTCGTGTCCCTTGTCCTGGCCCTTTTCCGAGCCCAGAACACCCGTATTTTGTGAGACACCCACTCCCTTGACCCCAGCTCTTGATTCACCCCCACCCCCACACAGAATTGACTTTTCAAGATTGTAAGCTTTCCAGATCAGACACCAGGAACTGTGGTCTGCACTTAGTGATCTGTATAACACAGGTACCCCAGAGGTCCCACACAAGTAAACAAAGTAAACAGAGCTGCTCCTGGTGCTGTTGACCATCCTGATGGAGTAACTGCTGGACTTCACATATCTCAGACCAGCACATGCACCTGATGCTGACTAGAGAACAGCCAGATAACTGAGCAACTCCCTCAAACTGATCTGCTGTTCTGCAAGGCCAACAAAACCATTAAATAGCTATAGTGTATCTTCCTTCCCATGCTGAGCCTCAACACCCCACACAACCTTACCAAAGTGACTTGACAAGTACTCTTAGCCACTGGAAATGTGGCTTGGTCCACTATAGTAGAACACCCACCTTGTGCCTGTCTGCTAGATCTTGTCTTTGATCTCTGTAAGTTATCAGCAGGCCTTGACTCCTGGGAAATCCCCACCCTAGAGACACAGGAAGATTATCCAAATATCGGGACAAAGGACTTTTGAATCTAAACCATGTCCAGAAGCAGCCTTAGAGGGTGTGGCTTAGGGTGCATACACCCAAAGTTGAGAAGTATCCTTCGAGAAACCCATACATGTGCACTCCCAAGATGAGAGAAGCTGACAACAGAACCATCAGTATATGTATGTATAGAGACAGCTACTTTTTCTGTGTTACCTAAAATATAGAAAATTGAGAAGTACATATTGGAGACCATCCAGGGGTAGAAAAAGATAGTTAAAGTTTCAGTGGCAAAGATATAGTTTCAGTCTTGGTTTAACTCCTAACTCCTCTTAATTTACTACCTTGATTTCTACATTGTTAGAAACACTGATAATTTGTTCCTGCCTCTTACTTTGGGCAATTACATTTTTAATCGCTTGGTTAAATTTGTTAAAGATCATGTTATGCTTAGACAATGATATCACGATGTACACCAAGATGATAACTTGTGATTCCAAGGTTGGAATCAGATCCAAGAAAAAGGGAGGAATGTAGGAATTTCAGGCCTCAGTTTAAACTTAAAATTGAAAGAATCTCAGGTTTCACTTAAACTTAAAAATTAACTGCCCCAGGACACATCCAGGAGGAGTACATTTCTTAGTCAGAGGACACCTGCTGGATTATCGTTCAGAGGAAGAAGGGAGAGGGTGATTAACATTCCTCAGACCACAGGGAAGGTAACCCACCTGTGGGTGGGGAAGGCCAGAGCAGGTAGACACATTCTGCAGGATAGACCAACCCTTGCCACTTGCTGACAAGGGAGGTCCTTGCTGCCCCATTCCCCAAAGACCAATCAGTTTAAAAGTCACACTGTTCTGCCAATCATATTGTGCCTAGTCACTCTTTCTCTAGTCCACCCCTTAAACTGTATAAAAACTGCTCTCAGCTTTGGCTTGGGGTTCCTCTTCCCTGTGTGTGAGGGAACCACAGTCACTGGTTGTTATCAATAATCCTCATGTTTTTGCAGTGGAAAAAAAAAGAAAAAGGTGTTTGGGAGCTTTCACTGGTACCACTCCCTAGGAGACCAGCCCCTATGCCAGGTACTGAGATGAATCCAAACCAAAAGTGAAAATGAGCATACAAAGGCAAAAAAGACAGAAAAGATGTTCATATTCTCACTCTAGAACTGAGATCAAAAGTAAAAATATTTGGTTGCCAAGTCAAGCTAACACAGACAAAGAAGACAGAAACAAGGACAAAGAAAGTAAAGATGGCTGCTGCATACTCATCACTGGGAAAAACAGATGAAAAAAGACAAAGAAGAGAGAAATGAGATCTGCATGGTCACCTTGAGGAGACCTACCATATAAAACACTAAGGGCTAACTTACCAAAGAAGCTAGACCATATACTTCAAACTATTATCAAGGTCAAGGACCTGTAGGTCAAATATACCAGGAGAGAGCCAACTATTACTACTTTCAAAATACAGTACTTACATGAAAAGGTGGTTTTATTTCTTAAAAAATCAAAATGAAACAAAAACATTAAATGACAGCTATCACAGAGAACAATAGATAATTAAGACACAGAGGATAAGAAACTGCAGAGTGCTCAGTCATGAGTGGAGTTTTGTTTTTTCACATCCATAATTTTCAAGACTCAGGAAATATTGCAAAACTGAGGTTAACAGACTAGGAAAAACTATAAGGAAGCAGTGCTTTCCAGACAAAATGGGCATCAGCATACATAAACTCAAACAGTTGTGACAAGCACAATACAAGTGAAACTGCAAGCCAGACAAAATGCTAGCAAGTATGTGTTGCCTGGGGACAATCACATTGTATCACCATTATCTGAGGAGCTACTAGTAATTGAGAGATGCCAGAAATAGGAAACTGTACCCAATTTCGTTAAAAGTATGTCTCATATAAGATGAAATGCCATATACCCAAGAATATGAACCAGATTTGATGGATTAAGAAAAGAGAACAAAAAGTTGGTGTTATGGGATTAGAGTTAGATCTATGAGAACTAGAGAAGGGGAAAATAAAAATGCAATATAAAAACTACAAAGAGTTAACAAATATTTTAAAAGTTGCCCCTCTCTAAAAGGAATACATTGTTTTTACTCCAAGAGATAAAAGTTTGTACAAATCCTCATCACAAGAAATGGATACATGGAGAAGAAACAACCATTATTTTGGATGTAAAATAATTCTGCTTTTAAAGAAATATAGTCAACATTTTTCATCAATATAAAATGTGTAAAACTGGGGCACATGATTTTAGAGTAACATGAGTCAGTCACAAATTACTGCTTATTCTGTTATAGATAATGGATATCTCAAAAGTGTTGGTTCACTAATGTACAAATAATAAAAAGTGAACATTTACAAAATGCCTGTTCTAAATTATGAGGCTTTACTGAGAAACTCCTTATTTATTTTAATTGCTACTGAATATAGTCAACATTGAACCTTACAAAAAAGTTAGCACTGTTGATTGATACAAGTGATCGAATAAATTTATTTCTGGAAAGAGATGAGAAACAATTCGCATGGACTTAAGCCCCAATCTAGCATTTGTAATCTCTGTTTTATCAAAGTTCTGAATCCCCAAGGACCAGCTTCTCATCTCTATATGTAAAAAAATTAACCACAGCAATGAAAGTGGAACAAATATAAAGAAATAATAGAGTGATAATTGACAGAACCACTTTAAAAACTACTAATAAGAGGAGAGGCTGGACTCTCAGGAGCTCTAACATGCCCAGGACTGTAGGTGACTAGGCTGAGCCCCCCTCCCACAAAAGGAGTAAATGGGACCAACAGGGACCCAGGAACTCCCTCAAGACCAGTGGCAAGGGATCCTTCTGGTCTGTGCCTGTGCCTGGAGCAGTCCTGAGGCATCAGCTCTGCACCCAATCCTCCAAAACCCAGAGGAGGCTGGACTCCCAGGAGCTCTAACATGCCCAGGAACACAGAATAATAGGAACACAGAATTTCAGGAGCTTGGGCACACCAGGATTTGAGGATCCCATAAGCAGCCTGAGTACCAGGAGGTATCACAACCAGGATCTCAGGATCACAGGTTCACAGAGATATCTGGACTCTGAAGAGTTCTGACACAATCAAGATAACAGGACAGACAGGCTCCAGTCAGAGACAGTGAGTGAAGGTAGCACTAGAGATAACCAGATGGTAAAAGGCAAGTGCAAGAATATAAATAACAGAAATCAAGGTTACTTGACATCATCAAAACCTAGTTCTCCCTCCGTAACAAGTCCTGAATACCTGAGGACACCAGAAAAGCAAGATTCAGACTTAGAATCACTTCTCATGGTTATGATGATAGAAGACTTTAAGAAGGACATAAATAACTCCATCAAAGAAATACAGGAGAACACATATAAACAGGTATAAGCCCTTAAAGAGGAAACACAAAAATCCCTTCAAGAATTACAAAAACCACAGCCAAACAGGTGTAGAAACTGAACTAAATGATTCAGGACATAAAAATGGAAGGAGAATAATAAACAAATCACAGCGGGAGACTACCCAGGAGATAGATAACCTAGGAAAGAGATCAGGAAACATGGATGCAAGCATCACCAACAGAATACAAGAAATAGAAGAGAGAATCTCAGGTGCAGAAGATACCATAGAAAACATCGAAACAACTGTCAAAGAAAATGGAAAAAACTCCTAACACAAAACATCCAGGAAATCCAGGATACAATGAATAGACCAAACTTAAGAATAGTAGGTATAGAAGAAAACAAAGATTCCCATTCCCAACTTAAAGGGCCAGTAAATATCTTCAACAAAATTATAGAAGAAAACTTCCCTAACCTAAAGAAAGAGATGCCTATGAACATACAAGAAGCCTACAGAACTCCAAATAGACTAGATCAGAAAAGAAATTTTTCCCATCACATAAAATCAAAACACCAAATGCATAAAACCAAAAAAGAATATTAAAAGCAGGAAGGGATTAAGGTCAAGTAACTTATAAAGGCAGATCTATCAGAATTACACCAGACTTCTCACCAGAGACTAGAAAAACCAGAAGATCCTGCACAAATGTCATACAGACCCTAAGAGAACACAAATGCCAGGCCATGCTATTATACCCAGCAAAACTCTCAATTACCATAGACGCTGAATCCAAGATATTCCATGACAAAGCTAAATTTACACAATAGCTTTCCACATATCCAGCCCTACAAAGGATAATAGAGGGAAACCACCAACACAAGTAGGAAAATTATACCCTAGAAAAAGCAAGAAAGTAATCTTCTTCCAACAAACACAAAAGAAGATAGCCACACAAACATAACTCTAATAACAAAAATAACAGGAAGCAACAAACACTTTTCCTTAATATCTCTTAATATCAATGTACTTAATTCTGCAATAAAAAGACATAGATTAATGAACTGGATACATAAACAGGACCCAACATTTTGCTGCATACAGGAAACACACCTCAGTGACAAAGACACTACTTCAGAATAAAAGGATGGAAAACAATTTCCCAAGCAAATTGTCCCAAGAAACAATCTGGAGTAGCCATTCTAATATAGAATAAAATCGATTTTCCACGAGAAGTTATCAAGAAAAATAAGAATGGACACTTCATAGTCATAAAAGGAAAAATCACCCAAGATGAAATCTCAATTCTAATCATCTATGCAACAAATGCAAGGGCACCCACATTCATAAAATAAATTTTACTAAAGCTCTAAGGATACATTTTACTTGACACAATAATAGTGGGAGACATCAACACCCCACTCTCATCAATGAACAAATCATGGAAACAGAAACTAAACAGACACAGTAAGCTAAGAGAAATTATAAACCAAATAAATTTAGCAGATAATTATAGAACATTTCATCCAAAGCCAAAAGAATATACCTTCTTTGAAACTCATTGTACCTTCTCCAAAATTGACCGTGTAATTGGTTAAAAGTAGGCCTCAACAGATATAAGAAAATTGAAATAATACCATGCATCTGATCAGATCAACATTGACTAAGGTTGGGATTCAATAACAATAAAATCAATGGAAAGCCCACATACACGTAGAAACAGAACAGTGTTCTACTCAATGATAACTTGGTCAGGGAAGAAATAAAGAAAGAAATTAAAGACTTTTTAGAATTTAATGAAAATGAGAACACATCATACCAAAACTTGTGCAACACAATGAAAGCAGAGATAAAAGAAAAACACATAGCTCTGTGTGCCTACAAAAAGAAACTAGAGAGAGCACATACTAGCAGCTTAATAGAACACCTGAAAACTCTAGAACAAAAAGAAGCAAATGTACCCAAAAGAAGTAGACTGCAGGAAATAATAAAACTCAGGGCTGAAATCAACCAAGTAGAAACAAAAAGGACTATATAAAGAATCAACAAAGCCGGGCAGTGGTGGCGCACGCCTTTAATCCCAGCACTTGGGAGGCAGAGGCAGGCGGATTTCTGAGTTTGAGGCCAGCCTGGTCTACAGAGTGAGTTCCAGGACAGCCAGGGCTGCACAGAGAAACCCTGTCTCAAAAAACCAAAAAAAAAAAAAAAAAAAGAATCAACAAAATCAGGAGCTGGTTCTTTGAGAAAATCAACAAGATAGACAAATCCTTAGCCAGACTAACCAGAAGGCACAGAAACAGTATCCAAATTAATGGAAACAGAAGTGAAAATGGAAGCATAACAAGAGAAACTAAGGAAATTCAAAAATCATCAGATCCGAATACAAAAGCCTATACTCAACAAAACTGGAAAATCTGGATGAAATGGACAATTTCCTAGATAGATACAAGATACCAAATTTAATCAGGATCAGATAAACAATCTAAATGGTCCTATAATTCCTAAAGAAATAGCAGCAATCATTAAGTCGCCCTACTAAAAAAATGCCTAGGACCAGGTAGTTTTAGTGTAGAATTCTATCAGACCTTCCAAGAAGATGTAATACCATTTTTCTATAAACTATTCCACAAAATAGAAACAGAAGGAACACTACACCATTCGTTCTATGAAGCCACAATTATGCTCATACCTAAACCAGACAAAGCCCCAACAATTAAAGAGAACATCAGATCTATCTTGCTTATGAATATCAATGCAAAAATATTCAATAAAACCAAATCCAAGAAAACATCAAAACAATCATCCATCATGATCAAGTAGGCTTTATCCCAGGAATGCATGGATGGTTCAATATTCAGAAATCCATTAATATAGTCCACTATATAGACAATCTCAAAGAAAAAAAAACACATGATCATCTCATTAGATGCTGAGAAAATATTTGACAACATTCAACACCCCTTCATGGCAAAAGTCTTGGAAAAAACAGGAATTCAAGGCCCATACCTAAACACAGTAAAAGCAATATACAGTAAACCAGTAGCCAACATCAAAATAAATGAGGAGAAACTTGAAGCAATCCCACTGAAATCAGGGACTAGACAAGGCTGCCCACTCTCTCCCTACCTATTCAATATAGTACTTGAAGTACTAGCCAGAGCAACTAAGCAACTAAAAAAGTGATCAAATGAATACAAATTGGAAAGGAAGAAGTCAAAATATATCACTATTTGCGGAAAATATGATAGTATACTTAAATGACCCCAAAACATCCACCAGAGAATTCCTAAACCTGATAAGTAACTTCAGCACAGTGGCTGGATTAAAAAATTAACTCAAACAAATCAGTAGCCTTCCTCTACTTACAGGTTAAGCAGGCTGAGAAAGAAATTAGGGAAATGAAAGCATTCACAATAGTCACAAACAATATAAAATACCTTGGTGTGAATCTAACCAAGTAAGTGACAGATCTGTATGACAAGAACTTAAAGTTCTTGAAGAAAGAAATTGAAGATCTCAGATAATGGAGTGATTTCCCATGCTCATGAATTGGCAGGATTAATATAGTAAATATGGCCATCTTGCTGAGACCAATCTACAGATTTAATGCAATCTCCATCAAAATTCCAATTCAATTCTTCACAGAGATAGAAAGAACATTTCTCAAATTCATTTGGAATAACAAAATATCCAGGATAGGGAAAACTATTCTCAACAATAATAGAACTTCTTAGTGAATAACCATCCCTGACCTTTAGCTGTACTTTAGAACAGTAGTGTTAAAATCTGCCTGGTATTGGTACAGTTATAGGCAAGAAGATCAATGTAATAGAATTGAAGACCCAGAAATGAACCCACACACCTATAGTCACTTATTCTTTGACTAATGAGTTAAAAACCATTTGGTGGAAAAAAGACAGCATTTTCAACAAATGGTGCTGGTTGAGCTAGAGATCAGCATGTTGGAAAATGCAAATCGATCGATTCTTATCTTCTTATACAAAACTTATCTCCAAGTGGATCAAGAACCTTCATATAAAACCAGACACACTGAAACTAATAGAAGAGAAAATGAGGAAGAGCCTTGAACACATGGGCACAGGGGAAAAGTTCCTGAACAGAACACTCATGGCTTATGCTCTAAGATCAAGAATTGACAAATGGTAGCTTGTCAATTGTCAATCTTCTGTAAGGCAAAGGACATTGTCAATAGGACAAAATAGTAACCAACAAATTGGGAAAAGATCTTTACCAATCCTATATCCGATAGAGGGCTAATATCCAAAATATACAAAGAACTCAAGAAATTAATCTCCAGACAATCAAATAACCCTATTAAAAATGGGGTACAGAGCTCAACAAAGAATTTTTAACTGAGGAATATCAAATGGCCAAGAGGCACTTAAAGAAAATGTTCAACATCTTTAGTCATCAGGGAAATGGAAATTAAAAAACAAAACAAAACAAAACACCCCACAAAACCCTGAGATTCCACCTTACACCAGTCAGAATGGCTAAGTTTAAAAACTCAGATGATGAAGATGCTGGTGTAGATGTGGAGAAAGAGGAACACTCCTTCATTGTTGGTGGGATTATAAGCTGGTACAACCATTCTGGAAATCAGTTTGGCAGTTCCTCCAAATATTGGACATCATATTATGTGTGGATCCAGAGATACCACTCCTGGGCATATACTCAATATATGTTGCAACATATAACAAGAACACATGCTCCACTATGTTCATAGCAGCCTTACTTATAATAGCCAGAAACTGGAAAGAACCCAGATGTCCTTCAACAGAGTAATGGATACAGAAATTGTGGTACGTTTACACAATGGTATGCTATTCAGTTATTAAAAACAATGAATTCATGAAATTCTTACACAGATGGATGGAAGTAGAAAATATCATGCTGAGTGAGGTAACCCAATCCCAATAGAAGGCACATGGTATGCACTCATTGATAAACAGATATTAGGCCCAAATCTCCCATTTCCCAAGACATAATTCAGATACCACATGAAGCCCAAGATAAAGAAAGACCAAAATATGGGCACTTCGGTCCTTTTTAGAAGAAGTAACAAAATAGTCACAGGAGAAAATATGAGACAATGTGTGGGGCAGAACCTGGAGGAGGAACCATTCAGAGACTGCCCCACCTGGGAATCCATCACAGGTGCAATCATCATAAGCCAACAGTGTTGTGGATGTCAGGAAGTGCATGGTGACAGTAGCCTGATATACCTGTCTCCTGAGAGGCACTTCCAGAGCCTGACATACAGAGGCTGATGCTTGCAGCTAACCATCAAATTGATCACAGGGTCCCCAGTGGAGGAGTTACAGAGAAGATGGAAGGAGCTGAAGGGGCTTGTGGCCCCATGGGGAGAAGGACAATACCAACCAACCACAGCTCCCAGGGTCTAAACAGCTTGCCTGGGAACACACTTGGAGGGACCCATGTCTCCAGCTGTATATGTAGAGGAGGAAGGAATTGTTGGGCAACCTTGGGAGAGGATGCCCTTGGTCCTTTGAAGGCTGGATGCCCCAGTGAAGGGGAATTTGAGGGTGGGATGGTGGGAGTGGGTGGATGGGTGGGTACACACCCTCATGGAAATAGGAAGAGGGAGGATGGTTTAAGGGGTTTTTGAGTTGGTGGAATGAGGAAAGGTGACTAGGAAGCTGTACTGGACATATGTTTCTGACCCACCATTGCTTACCTATACGCCTGATGGGACAAGCTGCCTTGCCTCAAATTCTTAGACCTTGTGGAATAGAGAATCAAAAAGAGAAGTTATAATGATTCTTGTATTGTTTTTAATGTGACAGTTATCTGGACTCAATAATGGACTGGTCTAGAAAACAATCCAATATTGGAAGTAACAGTTTGCATTTGAAAGTTTGGTTCTGGACATTTCAGAGACACATTTGGAAGTTAGCTGCAGTTCTTTATGATGTTATGTTAGCAAGAGATAAAGTTGGATAGCATCTGATTCAAACAGGTGTTAGCGCATGTGTTAAGGCTCTTTTAATTGTCAAGTTAAAATTACTTTGTTTCTTCTACAATATTTAATGTAAGTTGCATTGATTGTATACCTAATTGTGTTAGTGTTTTGAAACATGGCATGTCAGTTACAGAGGTCTATCAAACAGCTTTTGTTTTGTTGCCCTGAGTATCACAGAACCTTTGTATGCTAAAAATAGCTTGCAATTACTGGAAGAAATGAGTCAGGATTTAAGCAGAAGCAAGAGGGTAGTGGGCTTGATTATTGCTGGTATAATAGTTTTAATTACATTAATTGCTAGCACCACTGCCTCTGTAATTGCTTTGACACAAGAAGTTAAGACAGCTATTTTTGTTAACCATTTAGCAAAAAAATGTTACTAATGTGTTGAGTATACAAGAGAATTTAGATAAGCATTTGAAAGAAGAGATTGATGCTCTTTATCCTATTCAAATTATTGGAAGGAGGTTTAGAGCTTAAGAGTAAGGATCCACCTTGAGTGTCATGCCAATTACCATTTGATTTTTGTTAGTTCTAAAATTTGCAGTAGTAGTCACTATAATTAGGAGAAAATTTAAAGGCACTTACAGTGTATTTGGCATAATTTTAAAACTTCTCTGGTGTGTTAACTTTGCATAGTGAGATTATGCATTTAAAGAATGCTGCCCTGCTGAGCATTTATTTGACAGATACTGCTGATACAATTACCCATGACCTTGAGGTCAGTATTTCTATTTGGTCGAACTTCAAGAATGGCATATATAGCTTGATCATTGTAGCCCATTTTTTTCCTAGGAATACTTTTTCTTACCCATTGTGTTAAAGCTTATTTTTTAACAACATCATCATGTTAGCAGCCAAAGTACATGGCTTGAACCAGAAAATGAACCCCCAGACAGAGTTATTAAATTAAAAAGCCAAGGATGGATAAGATTCTACCCAGAGCCTTATCAACCTAAGACATAAATACATTGCTTTTGATAATGCATATTCCATGATGGGTAAGGACAGCACTATTGTCAGAACTACCTAAGACAGGCTCATTCTTGTTAATGAAGTAAAAAGGGGGAGAGGCACAGAGCCTTTAGGGCTGTTTGTCAAGAATCTGACATGGGCTAAGGATAAGGAAATGGGCTGCTTGGCAGGAATATAACATTGGGCAAGGATAAGGAAGTAGGCCTCAGGCAGGAATCTGACATTAGGCTAAAACAAAGAAGTAATTTCAGGTAAGAATCTAAATCTTAGGCTAGAATAAAGAAGTAATTTCAAACAGGAATGTAAATTTCAGGATAGAACAAGGAAGTAGGCTTCAGACATGAAAGTGACTTTGGACTAGGACAAGGTAATTGGTTCACATATTTTGGTTGTCTTGATAAGCCCTTAGAAACAGTGATCATGGGAATGTTCACAGAATTTTGTTTAATGGCTTGCTTATTCTTTGACTATTTGTGTTTATTTTCTTGCTTGTTTGTTGTAGAAGGAATTATTTAACCCACAAATTTGTGGCTGTAAGATCTCCTATCAGAAGGAGACCAGTAAAGAAGATATAACTCAATAATTATTGGTATAAATTGCACACCTGGATTGGGCAGATTTACCACTACACTACTCTAATCCCCAGCTATGAGATCCCTTATAACTTGTGGTTCATCCAGGCTATGTCCTTGTCCTCCATGCTCCAGCTCCTCCGTCATCAGCTTCCTTCTACCGCCGGCTTCCTTCTGCTCTGCTTCCTCCTGCTCCTACTTCTTCTACTTCTCTTCTTCTGTCGACTCCCTTCTCCTCTGCTTCTGCTCTGCCTTCTATATCAAATTCTTCTCACTCTCTCCTCCTCTAAGCCTTTTTCTCCACCTCCTCTTCTACTTCTACTGCCCAATCTCTGGCTCTAGTCTTTATTTTACAGGTTTTAATTGGACAGAAGGGTTACAAGATGTCCTCTGTGTACAGATTCAATCATCCTCTGCAGCCCCTCCCAGAAGGGTGGAACTAGGATCAAAATACAAAGCTGGGGCTATCCACAACATTTCCCCCTTTTTGTCCAATTAAAAGACTCTTTTCTCTCAGATATATTGAGCACAAACTATATTACCATGTTGTAATGGTTAAAGTGCAAGACAGACCTAATATCTAGTCTATGATTTTTGTTAACTAAATAGAACCTCTGTTATCTCTCTTAACTAAAAGGCTTAGTTCTGAACCTGGCTTATGTCCTGTCTTTAAAATGAATGCCATCTGATAACTATACTCTCAAAGTAAATAGCCTGCATTGGCTGTGAGACTATAAGTCTTCAACCCCATCAGAAATCCAGAATGACTGAATTAACTGAAGATATGGGAAGCACAAAGCATGGCTTCCAAAACTTAGCCAATTTATATAGACCACTGAACACCTGGACAGTTCCTTACTTCAAAACGTTGGAGCATTTGGTCTTCAGCCTTCTGGCCCAGGATCATCTGACAGACCTAGTAATGCAGGATTTTTAAGGGCTGATTATTCTGTCTTGGCAGATATAATCAGTCGACTTTTCCACAAGTGTGTCCTTTTCTGGACACAATTTTGTCTGTAGATGAAAAGAGGCAATTCTTGCCTAGTGCCTGTCTCACCACAACTGGAGCAACTCCAAAGATGCTCAATTTCTTCTTGGTATCCAAGACAGGGAACCTGTCAGGAGCAGAGAGGTCTCTAGTTGACCCGACCTGTAGGTCCTTAGTAATTCGTGGGTACAGGGGGGATCGCAACCGGTAAGAATGAACGAGAAAGAAGAAGGACTCAAGGAAGCACCCAGCTTGTCAAGAGTCGTGTATTTTGGTGCAAAGCACCTTTTTATAATGTGTTTTACAAGAGGATGGGGTAAGAGGGACCAGGTGGTGGGAAAGTACAGAATCTTCTCAGCCTGTGCCCTGGAACAATAGGTGGTCTACCTGCCTTTCTTTGAGATATGGTACACTGCTTTTCCTATCCGTAGTTGCCAACCCATTCTCTGCTTTTCTTAGAGGACATGGTACACTGCCTGAGAACAGCTTACTGCCAGCAAACAGAATCTGGTGGTTGCCAAGCTGCAGGGGGCATTGTGCAGGTGGGGAAAGGTAGGGGGTGAGGGTAGGGGGCGAGGGTCCTGGCTTCTGACATCTAGTAAAATGAACATTAATACAGAAATACTAGTGACGTCACTTTTGTGGACTTCTGATGTTTTTGAAATCCAACTATCTATGTAAAGCAATCTGGACTGTTGTCCATTAACTCCTTTCTGCTATTTCTAATTAAAATCTAGAAAACATCCTAACAATAAACTCAGAGCCATGCAATTTCTGTAGGCCTTTAACTCACAGGCTAACCATCTCAAATCAGTTAAAAAAAGTTAAAGAAGGACTGGGTCTAAGCCTTGTATTCCTAAATGTGTTATATAGGCACAATGCCTAAGAGAGTAACAATATTAATCTCACTTTTATATCAATAAGAAACTCATATCAATGAAAACTTTAAATTTGTACAAATAAATTCTATACCAATGAAAGAGATTATAACCTCAACTTTGTATCAATTATGGAGATTTCTACCAATATGGGAATAATCAATTCTAACTATTCCTCCCTGTTCCAATAAAACCATTACTTTTCCCTAGAAGGATAGCCTAATATTAACCACCTCAGTCCCCAAGCCCAGGGAATAGGGGCGTCGACTCTTCATTAACTTCTTCAAGCTGAATTTGGGCGAAGAATTCCCCTCTGGGGCCCAAAGGGAAATAGGAAAATTGGCGTAGTCAAAGGAGAGCTAGTGGGCATCATTAGCCTTGCAGTCACTATGTACTGAGAGAGTTCATTGCTTAGCTAACATGGTGACTGTGACAGTCAGAAAGGCTGGACAGGCAAGCCAGCTGTTCTGGCAAAGTTCTGGAAGCAAGTATTTGACATAGTTGCAGCTTCGACGAAGAAGTAGCTTTGACATAGTTGCAGTAGAATCAAGCACGAAGCTGGAATAGTAGGTCTCAGCATCCCCGAGTATGAATCTTTTTCGGGCTGTCTTTCTCTTCTTTCATCCTTCAATATATAAAACTTAAAAGCAGCAGTTAGTTCTGCAGGGTACACAGCTTTGTCAACGAAGATCAATAAAGAAAGACGACTGCCTTTCTTCAGGTTAGTTTGATCACTTAATCAAACTGTAATATAACTTTGTATACATGCCCTCGTAAAGGATGTCATCTATTAACAAGTTATTAGAAATTAGTACTTGATAAATATTCTTGGCTTTGTATAGACATTTTAGTTCCAGCCAGTTCCAGAGCTGTCTCCATATAAGAGACATTTATACATCACCCATCTTGAAAATAAAATCAACTTAATAACTAAAAATACTATATGTGCCTATTCTTTAGGCCTTCCCTATTTTGCCAAGCAGGAAAAGAACCCAGAATTCCCGTGGGGCTGACGTAAAACAGAACCCGAGTCTCCTGTGAGGCAGTATAACTCTATATCATCTGAATACACCTAATTACACTATCTTTCTTTTTGGCTCTCTGCCAGAACAGTTTTTTTATTTATACACTGTACTCTCTATGCTGGAGTCAGTGACAATTTTCCCTATCTAAGTTCCAAACTGCAGGCGATAATCCCCACCTGATTCGGACAAATCTGTTTATAAATTTTTTCAAATAATCTCAATTTTAATTCACAGACACTGTACTCTCTACTCTAGAGTCAGCTACTATTTTCCCTATCTAAATTCCAAACTACAGGCCTCCCAAGTGTTGGGATTAAAGGCTTCACCTGCCTCTGCCTTCCAAGTGCTGGGATTAAAGGTGTGTGGCACCTGCCTCCCAAATGCTGGGATTAAAGGCATGTGCCACCTCTGCCTCCCAAGTGCTGGGATTAAAGGTGTGTGCCACCACTGCCTCCCTTTTCTTCTTCTGTGTCATCAATGTCCTCAGGACGTCTTCCTTTGTCATGTCTGATTTTTATCAACTTGGAAGGAACCCACAGCTTTTCTTTTCCTGTGGAAACATAGGCATAACCTCTCCCCCAGTGTAATACATTTCCCTCTTTCCATTCTGATATCAATATAAACAGGTTGATTTAGTTCAGTAGTTTTTTCCACCATCCAATGTCTCTCAGCAGCTGTGGTGTTTTGTTCATTAGCATTCAAAAAATTTAAGGTTAATAAAGCACTATGTAGTCTATCTCTGGGGGTTCTTGTTGATCCCTTTTGCCTATTAAGCATCTCCTTTAGAGTTCAATTAGATCTCTCCACAACTGCTTGTCCTGTAGGATTGTGTGGTATGCTTGTAGCATGTTTTATATTATAATATGTAAAAACCTTCTTCATCTTATTAGAGATATATGCCGGACCATTGTCCGTTTTAATTTGTATGGGTATTCCCATAATGGCCATGACTTCTAACAAATGTGTAATTACAGAATCAGCTTTTTCTGATGCTAAGGCAGTTGCCCATTGAAATTCTGAATATGTGTCTATAGTATGGTGCACATATTTCAGTCCACCAAACTCTGAAAAATGAAAGACATCCATTTGCCAAATGTCATTTCTTTGGATATCCTTAGGTTAGTTCCTGTAGGCAATGGAGTTTGGTTATATAATGAGCAAGTAGGGCATTGCCTCACAATTTCCTTGGCTTGTTGCCAAGTGATAGAGAACTCTTTCCTTAAACCTTTCTGTTAACATGGTGTTTTTTGTGGAATTCTGAAGCCTCTAATATTCTTCCTATCAAGAGCTGATCGATTTCATTATTACCTTGTGCCAAAGGGCCTGGCAGACCTGTATGGGATCTTATGTGTGTTATATACAGTGGGTGACTTCTATTTCTAATTATTTGTTGTAGTTGAATAAATAGTGAGGTCAATTCAGAATCATCCTGAATAAGTTCAGCAGTCTCCATGTGTAAAACAACCCTTTCTGCATATTGAGAGTCAGTTACTATATTAAGAGGCTCTTGAAAATCTGATAACACCATGATTATCACATATAATTCAGATTTTTGAACTGACTTACAGGGAATTTCAGTCACCTTACTTATGTCTTCTGATTTATATCCTGCCTTTCCTGATTTACTAGCATCAGTGTAAAATGTAGGGGCTCCAGATATTGGAGTTCCCTTTACTATACGAGGGAGAATCCAATTAGTTCTTTTTATGAACTGAAGCCACTTGCTTTTAGGATATCTATTGTTAATCTCTCCCAAGAAGTTACTGCATGCTCTTTGCCAATGTTCATCTTGTGCCCATAATGAGGCAATTTCTGCATTAGTAAAAGACACAACAATTTCAGCCAGGTCCATTCCAACTAATTGTCAAAGTCTCATCTTTCCTTTAAGTATCCATTCAGAGACCTTCTCAATGTAGGTTTTAAATTTCTTACTCTGTTTATGAGCTAAAAATACCAATTCTAAGATATAATCCTCTCTCTGCATAAGAATTCCTGTAGGAGAATGAGTAGAAGGTAAGATAACTAAAATGCAGGCCATCTTTGGATCAATACATTCTACATGTGTATCATGTAATTTTCTTTCTACCAAAGCTAACTCCTTCTCAGCCTCAGGTGTTAGTTTCCTTGGGCTATTTAAATCTTTATCACCTTGTAAGGGTTGAAATAAATTACTCAGCTCTTGAGTGGCCAAGCCAATTGCTGGCTGCAGCCAGTTGATATCTCCCAGTAGCTTCTGAAAATCATTAAGGGTTCTTATATGGCTTCTTCTGATTTGTACCTTTTGTGGCTTAACCCTTTGTAGACTTATTTTATACCCTAGATAATTAATAGAATCCTCTCTTTGTATTTTTTCAGGGGCTATTTGTTATCCCCAGCTAGACAAGGTTTTCTTTACTTCATCAAACATTCTTTCCAAGATATTAATATCTGGATCAGCCAACAAAATATCATCCATATAATGATAAATAATGGGTTGGGGAAATTGTTTGCGAATTATCTCCAATGGCTGTTGTACAAAGTATTGACACAAGGTAGGGCTATTTAACATTCCTTGTGGTAAGACTTTCCAATGATATCTTTTAACTGGGGACCTCTATTGAAGGTAGGTACTGACAAAGCAAACCTTTCCTTATCAAATTCATGTAGAGGGATCATGAAGAAAGAATCTTTCAGATCAATCACTATGATGGGCCATTCCTTAGGCAACAAGGAAGGCAATGGGATCCCAGGCTGCAAGGAACCCATAGGCTGAATAATCTTATTAATTGCTCTGAGATCTGTCAACATCTTCCATTTTCTGGATTTCTTTTTAGTAACAAATACTGGAGAATTCCAAGGACTGGTAGACTCTTCAATATGCTGAGCATCCAGCTGCTCCTGGACTAGCTGTTCCAATGCCTATAATTTTTCTTTTGTCATAGACCATTGGTCAATCCAAATGGGTTGATCAGTCAACCACCTTAGTGGTAAGGCTGTTGGCATCTTGGCAGCAATGGTTCCTTGGAGTAGAGCTAAATTGCCCACCTCTGCTGTATATTGTTTATGGAGAGCTTGGACAGTCTGTGACTGCCTTTGATAACATTTCCTAACTAATTTTAAATTTTTATTAGGATCCTGATGGGTTTCATGACCACACACTGACACTGAGGGGATATTAATTTGGGTTTTCCACTGCTGTAACAGATCTCTTCCCCATAAGTTAATAGCTATATCAGCCACATATGGCCTCAGTTTTCCTACCTGACCTTCTGGTCCTATACATTTAAGCCATCTGGTACTTTGTTTTGTTTGGGATAAAGTCCCAACTCCTTGAAACTGGATGTCTACTTCTTGAAGTGGCCAAATTTCAGACCAAGAATTTGCAGAGATAATGGTGACATCTGCTCCAGTGTCAACCATTCCTTCAATCTCAGTATTATTCACTAGTATTCTTAGTTTTGGTCTTTGATCATCTATAGAAGTTTGCCAAAATATTCGCTTTTGGCTCCCTGTGAGACCTTCTGAATTGTCTATAAAACTTGTCTCAGCCTTGTCTGGTCTCAGAACATCTGTTTTTGAAACACTGACGTTTAATTGTCCTGAGGAAAAGAACTCTCCCTGCCTGGCATTGGAGCCTGCGAGAGGCCCCCCGTGGGAGTTTTTGTCAGGGTATTGCCCCATTTGTCTGTTGTTGCTCTACATTCCCTAGTCAGATGTGGGCCTTTGCCACATCTTTGATATATTCCAGAAGGCATAGGCCTCCTTCTTGTATTACTTTGGTTATTCCTGCAGTCATTTCTGCGATGACCCCATCTACCACAATTAAAACATTTGAAATCTTGGGTCATCCCTAGGTGTCTAGTGGCAGCTCCTCCTATTACCGTCATATCAGCTGTATATCTAATCCACTCATCTATTGGTTCTGACCTTGCCCTGAGTGGTCTGATTACTTCCTTGCATTCAGGAGTTGCATTTTCAAAGGCTAAAGACTCAATTATCGCCTTTCTTGCTACTGAATCTGATACACTCCTTTCAACAGCTGAGGTTAGCCTTTGTAAAAAAGTCAGGGAAGGTTTCTTTTGGACCTTGTATGACTTGAGTAAATGTTTCAAGACTTTTCCCTGATTCTGCGACTTTGTCCTAGGCCTTTAAGGCTGACAATTGAGACATTGCCAGAGTTTCTTCATCATATACAACCTGCACCTCTACCTCAGCAAAGCTTCCTTCACCAAGCAGTTGGTCTATGGAAATCTCTCTTCCCCTGGCTCTATTTTGTCGTGCTATCTCTCTTGCCTCATCTCTCCACCATGCAACCCATTGTAAATTTGCAGCAGGTTCTAGTATTGCTCTTGCCATATCTTTCCAATCTTGGGGATTATTCTATTTTTAATAGCCCAAGAAGTCAGGAGTTGTTTTACAAATGGTGAGTGCATTCCAAAATTAGTGACACTTTCCTTAAATTTTCTCAGATCTAACACATCCATGGGTTGCCACTCAAATTCCTCATAACACTGTAGATTATCAACATCTGGAAGTCTTTGTAGTATATTAACCGGATAGACTAAAGTTTGTTTTCTAATAACCCTTGATTGATTTTTCTCTAGTTTCTTCTATCTCTACCTGAGTATTTTCCTTAACTGAAATTTGAAATTTCTCCATTAAAGTCTGTGTCCACTCTTCATATCTCTCTTTTTGTTGCTCTCCCTGTTCCTTGAGTTCCTGTAGTCGCTGTTCAAGACTCTGCCTCAATATTTTGAATTTTTCCTCATATTGTAACTCTGATAGTTTGGTATCCATTTTATTTTGATTGATTAATTTTAAAAGGTTATTCTCTAAGTCTTGCTTCCATTCTTCATTATTTTGTCTCTGCTGCTCAGTCTGCGCAGTGAACTGCTGCATCCTCTGTTCTATCATCTTTTCATGCTCCTGTCTCTCACATTCATTTTCATTTTTCTGTCTCTTATTCTTATCTATAATTTCTTGTGTCTTCAATTCTACTGTTTCCTCTAAGCCCTGTTGCCAAGATGTAAGTTTCTCTTTCTGATGTTCATGCTGCTCTATAATTTCCTATATCTTCTGTTCTAAGCCCTGCTTCCATAATCTTGGCTTCTCTTTATGTTGTATTTGAAATATTACAGCATCTGCCTTATTTTGATTTGCTAGCTTTAGTAAATTATCTTCTAGATTTTGTCTCCAAATCTTATCTCTATCTCCTTGTTGTTGCTGATTTTGGCTAATTAAATTCTGAACCTTTAATTAAAATTGTATAAAAGCAAAAAGGAGGAGGGGGATCAGATAGGAGAGTTCTAGGGAGGGGAAATGGGGCATCTTTACAGGAGATTTTACTTGAACCATGCCATTATTGCTTAAATACTAAATATCATTTTTCTTGAATTTAAGTACTGGAAATTTATAACCATACTTATTTAATTTTGCTTAGTCTAGTCATTTAATATTAAGTACAATTTTGACATCCATAGAACATACATGTTCTATTTCTGATTCACATTTAACAAACTTTCTTTATAGTGGACCAACTATTTATGATTATTATCAATGTGAGAATAAAATGAACAAAAGCAATGTCTCTGGAGTACTTGAAATTATATAATAAATTTTTTCTCAAGAGCTTTAATTTATTGTTGTCTCTTCAGTTATCTTGAGCTAGCATTACTTCTGAAATGATGGTAAGTGGAGAAACATAATAACTGTAAAGTCAGAGGGAGTATCTGCAATTACAAAATAATCACACTGAATTCCAAGTTGTTTCATCTATGAGTTGTGAAACACTTGTAGTACTTCTGTTAAAGTGCTGACAAGAGAGAAAGAGGGAGAAAGGGAGGGAGGGAGGGGGGAGGAGGGGGAGGGAGGGAGGGAGAGAGAGAGAGAGAGAGAGAGAGAGAGAGAGAGAATTGCAAAGGTTTTCTGTTGGATTTCCCAGTGGTAAAAGTCATACAGCTTTCCCTAGGTATGAACTTAATATGTCTTCTTACTAAATGTATCTTACTAATATAAGGTATTTTTGTCATTCGTCTTAGTTGTGTTGCTCAAAGCATATGTTAGACTTGTACTAACATATGCCTGAATTTATAATTAAGGCATATGTCCATATATTCAAATTATCAAGAACCAATTTAAATACACAGTTAAATGTGCATATGATCATATATCTATATATTTCTAGCTTTTGTAAGATGTACTAGAAGAGTCATGAGTTTGAGCCACCCTAAGGTCTAAAGTGTGATTTTATTAAATAAGCACATATCATGGCAAACACAAAATATTCATACAATATTAATTCCCATGTGGACTCTTGGGGTGCTGGGGGATGGGCAGAGAGTGAAGGCTAGAGGATCAACACCATCTTGCCCTTGAGTTGGAGGCTGTAGCTAAAGGTCAAAGAGAAGAAGCTGGCCAGGATCACATGGAGAAAGAGACAGGGAGAAAGAGGGAGGGAGGAGAGAGAGAGAGAGAGAGAGAGAGAGAGAGAGAGAGAGAGAGACCTAGTCTTTTGATTAGGCAGGAGTTAGACTGTAGCTAAGAGTCAAAGAGAAGTAGCTGGCCAGGAACACGTGGAGAGAGAAAAACAGAGAGCCAGAGGGACAGAGAGAGGCCTAGTCTTTTGAACTAGGCCTGGAGTTACTCACTGTCCTTGAGTTCTGTAGAGTGGTTCTTTGTGGGTGCCAGCAGGGGTACTCTTGAGGCTGGTTTTATCCTCATCCTCCACAATTTGTGGGCCTGTGGCTTTCATGTGGGCGTGGGTCCTGTTGGGCTGAGTTGTGGGTCGTGTGTGTCTGCTGCTCCAGGCAGCTTAGGGGGACAGAAGCGCAGGAATTCTACTGAGTTCACTCCATGTGGTGCTGGGCAGAAGTCAGGCTGTGAGAAGTCACAGAACTCCACTCTGGGCATTGGGAGATCTCAGTGTGAGGTCCCATGGGGGCAGACCTCTTGGGTCAGGGGTCTCTGGGCCAAGGTGGCTGGTGGGAGACTGGTGGTCTCAGCCCTTGGGCACCCAGATGCTTCTGGGAGACTGCAGAAGGATTGAGATGGGGGGTATATGGGCTGGACTGGCCCACACCTGAGAGGAACATGGAGAAAAGCTCTGGTGGTAGCCTGTGGGGTAGAGACTCTTGATCACTGCAACTCGATTGGCTGGGTCATGGCTGGCTTGGCTAGCTTGTTTGAGTTGACAGGTCTCCATGGCTGGAACACAGAGAAGTCCTCCAGAGGGAGATTAGGTGGTGGCTCAGTAGTTGAAGACCTTCTCCATGGTCTCCCAGAGCCCCAAGTATGAGAGGTGGTCCATGGTTTCAAAAGGTTTATTATCATGGAGGAAAGTGAATGAAGCTGTACCCTATGTCCTCAGGGCAGGCCTGAGGTTAAAAATCTTTTGCAAGGAGAAGGGTCTTGGAAGGAATGCTTAATTGGCTATGCCCTCTGGCCTTCAGGTATCTCATTAACATGGAGATCTCTTGAGGCTCTGCAGCCTGTAGTCATGCCCTCTACCTGTGCTACCTGTGCTACCTGTGCTACCTGTGCTACCTGTGCTACCTGTGCTACCTGTGCTACCTGTGCTACATGACCTAAGGCCACAAACCTTCCTTTGGGAGGGACTGTAGGTAAGTGAAAGGAACCAGGGCCCAGGAGAAGGGCTGAACAACTACCATCCCATTAGGGTATTATTGAGGTTCGAGGTGTGTGCTCTATCAGGTACCCAGCTGCCTCTCACAGCTTACCACCCCACAGACTCTACCTTACAAATGAAGACTTTTGAGGACTTTTTTTCTTTATCTAAAAGTTACTTCAAGTGATTATGTCTCCTTCCAATGTCAGCACGTCTACCTACAAAATCTGAGCAAAATATTGCCCCCAAAATACCCTAGCGGGAAAACACTAACAGAAAGGCTTACATAACTAAGAAAAGCTCCATAGACCTCAACTCTACAAAAAGAAATTCATATTTATAATCAACTTTACACAGATACAGACAGCATTTAAATCTTTACAAATATATAAATATATATATGTAAAATAAATGTATACTGTTTATATAAGCAATATATATGTAATGTATACACATATATTTGTATACCTGTATGTACGTATGTATATATATTTGTATGTATATTAAAACTTTTAAAGAAAAGATTCATGGATTAGAAAAGGAATAATAAAATGCAAATACTGGATGTTTTAAATTCAAAAGAAAAGAGGAGAAAACTGACATAATTTTACTATAATCACAGTAATAAATAAATTTTAAAATTCAATTATATTTCAAATTTTGAATGATCATATTTATGAACAATATTGTGGGGCTGTAGTTCACGTGTGGGCATGGATCCTGTTGGGCTGAGTTGTGGATCCTGTGTGTCTGTCGCCCCAGGTGGCTAGAACCATGGCTCGGGGAGCAGAAGAATGGGAATTTGACTGAGTTTACTCCACACAGCTCTGGATGGACGATGGGCTAACTGCCCCACACAATATATGCCACAACTCAATAAAATTTAGACCAAATCTCTTACAGACACCCTACAAAAACAAGAAGGTTAAAGGAGCTTATTTTGACTTATCATTGAGACAAAGTCCATTTGGAAGAGAGTTAAACAGTGCCTAGCTGATTATACAAAGATGACCAAACACAAAATATTGATTTGGGGGATGCATTATAAAATCTCTGTACTGCCTGGTCACACCAGTGTAAGTAAGAAGGGTCACCATGGATCTAGTCCTGGTCCTGGTGCTCACTCTTTCCTGTCTTCTCTTCTCACTATGGAGACAGAGCTCTGGGAGATGCAAGCTCCCTCCTGGCCCCACTCCTCTCCCAATTATTGGAAATTTCCTCCAGATAGATGTGAAGAACATACACCAATCCTTAACCAATGTAAGTATGCCTTATGATCCTCAAATACATTATAAAGGGAGATATAAGCCATAATATGTTCAATGAAATTCTATAGCTGGAAAAAATATGACATTGAGTATAAAGTCAAAAACTATAAAGTTCTATGTATATTCTGACTTTTGCCTCTAATTCTGGTCAGGAAAATAGTAATGTTCTAGGTTTCAGATTCAAGAACCTGAATATATATGCCAGGCAGTCCTCAGCTGTATATGTGTCAGGGACCTCAGACCAGAACATATATGCATATATGCTGCCTAGTTGGTGGTCCAGTGTCTGAGAGATCTCAGGGGTACAGGTTTTAATTGAGACTGCAGTTCTTCCTATGGGGTCACCCTCCTCCTCAGCTTCTTCCAACCTTTCCCTAATTCAATCACAGGGGTCCCCATCTTCAGTCTAATGATTGGGTGTAAGTATATGCATCTGTCTTAATCTGTTGCTTGTTTGGGCTCTGTGAGTACAACTATGCTAGGATTCTATCTATAATCACACAATAGCATGCATATATATATACATATATATATATATGTATTATATATATATATATATATATATATATATGCTATAGCACACACACACACATATACATATATATACATGTATATGTATGTATGCATAGCAAGACCAGGGGCTTCCCCTCCCATAGATGCCAAAAAGGCCATCCTCTGCTACATATGCAGCTGGAGCCATGGGTCCCTCCATGTGTCTTCTTTAGTTGATGGTTTAGACCCTGGGAACTATGGGAGGGTGTGGCTGGTTGATATGGTTGTTCTTTCTAGGGGTTAAAAACCTCTTCATCTCTGTCAGTTCTTCCCCTAATTCCTCCATTTGGGTCCCTGTGTTCAGTCAGATGGCTGTCTGCAAGCATCTGCATCTCTATTGGTATGGCTCTGGCAGAACCACTAAGGAGACATCCATGTCAGACTTCTGTCAGCAAGCACTTCTTGGCATCAACAATAGTGACTTGATTTTGTGGCTGCATGTGGGATGGATTCCCATGTGGGGCAGAAACTCGATGATCTTTCCTTTATTCTATGCTCCACTTTTGTTCCTGTCGTTACTTTGGATAGGAGCAATTCTGGATTAAAATTTTGGGAAGGGTAGGTGGCCCCATCTCTCAACTGGGGAAGTTCCTAACCCTTGGGTATGGCCTCTACAGGTTCTCCCTCCCCTGTGTTGGTTATTTCAGCTGTCATCCCCATTGGGTTCTGGAGTCTCTTGCTTTCCTGGTGTTTCGGACTTTCTTGTTTTCTATCCCTCTTTCCCATTCCCCTTTGCTACACACCTCTGTTCAATTTCCTGACCATCTGTATATCTCTCCCATCTCCTCCCATACCTGATCCTGCCCCCTTTTTCTTCTCCCCCTCCTCTTTTCCTCCCAAATACCTCCGACACTATATATCAGATGATTATTTTATTCCCCATTCTAAGTAGAAATGAAGCATCCACAATTTAGTTTTTTTTTCTTCTTGAGATTTCTATGGTCTGAAAGGTGTATCGTGGAGATTCTGAGATTTTTTTTCTAATATTCACTTATCAGTGAGTACATACCATGTGGTTTTTTTTGTTTTTTTTTTTTTTTTATGATTCTGTTACCTTACTCAGGATATTTTCTAGTTCCATCCATTTGCCTAAGAATTTCACTAAGGCATTGTTTTTAATAGCTGAGTAGCATTCCATTGTGTTAATGCAGCACATTTTCTGTCTCAATTCCTCTGTTGATGGAGATCTGAGTTGTTTATAGCTTCTGGCTATTGTAAGCAATGCTGCTATGAACATAGTAGAGCATGTGTCCTTGTTATATGTTGGAGCAACTTTTCGGGATATGTCCAGGAGTGGTATAGCTGGTTCCTCAGGTAATACTATGTCCAAGTTTCTAAGGAACTGCCAGACTGATCTGCAGAGTGGTTGTACAGCTTGCAATCCTGTCAACAATGGAGGAGGGATCCTCTTTCTCTACATCCTCTTTAATATCTGTTTTCACCTGTGTTTTTGATCTTAGCCATTCTGATTGTGTCAGGTGGAATCTCAGGGTCACTTTGCATTTTCCTGATGAGTAAAGGATATTAAATATTTTTTAGGTGCTTCTTTTCCATTCAAGATTCCTTAGTTTAAAATTCTTTGTTTAGCTCTATACCCCATTTTTAATAGGGTTATTTGGTTCTCTGGAGTCTAACTTTTTGGGTTCTTTGTATATATTGGATATTAGTCTTCTTTCAGGAGTAGGATTGGTAAATATCTTTTCCAACCTGAAGGTTGACATTTTGTCCTGATCACAGTGTCCTTTGCCTTACAGAAGTTTTCTATTTTTATGAGATCCCATTTATCGATAGTGGATCTTAGAGCCTGGGCCATTGGTGTTCTGTTGAGAAAAATTTTCTCTGTGACCATGTATTTGAGGCTCTTTGCCAATTTCTCTACTAATAGATTCAGTGTATCTGATTTTATATGGAGGTCTTCGATCCACTTGGACTTGAGCTTTGTACTAGGAGATAATAATGGGTCAAATTGTGTTTCTTCTACCTCTTGACTACCACCTAAGTCAGCACTATTTTTTGAATGTTACCCTTTTTCCACTATACGATTTTAGCTTCTTTGTCAAAGATTAAATGACTATAGGTTTGTGGGTTCATTCCTGGATCTTCAATTGTACAATTGTATTCCATTCAATTCTACATTCCTGGCTCTGTACCAATACTGTGTTTGTTTGTTTGTTTGTTTATCACATTTGCTCTGTAGTAGAGCTAGAGGTCAGGGATGATGATTTCCCCAGAAATTCCCTTAATAATTTTCAGTATCCTGGGATTTTTTTTTTGTTGTTGCTACTAATTAATTTGAGATTGACTATTTCTATCCTTTTGAAGAATTGAGTTGGAATTTTGATGGGGATTGCATTTAATCTGTAGATTGCTTTTGGTAAGATGGCCATTTTTACTATGTTAATACATCCAATCCATGAGCATGGGATATTTTTCCATATTCTAAGGTCTTCTTCTATTTCTTTCTTCAGAGGCTTGGAGTTCTTGTCATACAGATATTTCCCTTTTCTGTTAGAATCACAGCAAGATATTTTATATTATTTATGACTATTGTGATGAGTGTTGTTTCCTTAATTTCTTTTTTGGCCTCTTTATCCTTTGAGTAGAGGAAGGCTACTGATTTTTTTGAGATAATTTTATAATCAGTTACATTTCCGAAGTTGTGTATCAGCTGAAGGAGTTCTCTGGTGGAATTTTTGGGGTCACTTCGGTATACTATCATAGCACCTGAAAATATGGATATTTTGACTTCTTCGTTTCCAATTTCTATCCCTTTGACCTCCATTTATTGTTTAATTCTTCTGGCTAGGACTTTGAGTACTATATTGACTAGCTAGGGAGAGAATGGGCAACCTTGTCTAGTTCGTAATTTTTGTGAAATTGCTTCATTTTTTTCTCCATTTAGTTTGATGTTGGATACTGATTTGCTGTATATTGCTTTTACTATGTTTAGGTCTGGGCCTTGAATTTCTGTTCTTTTCAAGATTTTTAACTTCACGATGTGTTGAATTTTGTCATTTGCTTTTTCAGCACCTAGTGAGATGATGTTTGGTTATGTTTCCTTAATTTTGTTTATATAGTAGATTACATTGATGGATGTACTTATATTGAATCTTCCCTGCTTCCCTGGGATGGAGCCTACTTGATCATGATGAATGATCCTTCTGATGTGTTCTCTGTTTGTGAGAATTTTATTGAGTATTTTTGCATCAATATTGATAAAGGAAGTTGGTCTGAAGTTCTCTTTCTTTGTTGGGTCTTTTTGTGGTTTTAGTGTCAGTGTAATTGTTGCTTCATAGAATGAATTATGAAGTGTTTTTTCTGGTTCTATTTTATGGAATATACTGAAGAGTATTGGAGTTAAATCTCACTCAGAGCACACACAGCTAAGAATTTTCCTCTCAGCACTCTTTCATTTTGTCTTTTATGTTTGAGTATGTTGTACCTTCATTTTCATTACATTCTAAAAAGTCTTTAATTTCTTTATTTCTTCCTTGACGAAATTACCATAGAGTGGAGATTTGTTCAGCTTCCATGTGTATATGTGCTTTCTGTTGTTTTTGCTGTTATTGAAGACACTCCTTAATCTGTGGTGATCTGATAGGATGCATGGGATCATTTCAATCTTCTTGAATCTATCTTTTGACTTATTTATTGACTAAGTATATGGTCAGTTTTGGAGAAAGTACCATGAGGTGCTGAGAAGACAGCATATTCTTTTGTTTTAGCATGAAATGTTCTATAGATATCTTTTAAATCCATTTGGTTCATAACTTCTGTGAGTTTCACTGTGTCTCTGTTTAGTATCTGTTTTTATGATCTGTCCAATGAGTGTATGGTGTCTTGAAGTCTCCACTATTGTTGTGTAATTTCAATGTGTGCTTTAAGCTTTACAAAGTTTCTTTTATGAATGTGGATGCCCTAGCATTTGGGGCATAAATCTTCATAATTGAGAGTTCATTTGGTAGATTTTTCCTTTGATGAATATGAACTGTACTTCTTCAACTTTTTGATAACTTTTGGTGAAAGTTGATTATTTATTCAATATTAGAATGGTTACTCCAGCTCCTGTCTTGTGACCATTTGCTTGGCAAAAGATTTTATAGCCTTTTAATCTGAGGTAATGTCTGCTTGTCACTGAGGTGTATTTCTGTAAGCAGCAAATTCTAGGTCCTGTTTACATATCCAGTCTGGTAGTCTATGCTTTTGGGAGGAAATTGAGTTCATTGATGTTAAGAGATATTAGGGACCAGTGATGCTTCCTCTTATTTTTATTTTTAGAGGTAGAATTAAGTTTGTGTGGCTATCTTCTTTTGGATTTGCTGAAAGAAGATTAATTTCTTGCTTATTCTTGGGAGTTGTTTCCCTCCTTGTGTTGGAGTTTTTCATCTATTATTCTTTGTAGTACTGGATTTGTGGAAATATATTGTGTAAATTTGGTTTTATCATAGAATATCTTGGTTTCATCATCTATGGTAATTGAGAATTTTGTTGGGTATAGTAGCCTGGGCTGTTATTTTTATTGTATTAGGGTCTTTATGACATGCCCAGAATTTACTGGTCTTCAGAGTCTCTGTTGAGAAGTCTAGTGTAATTCTGATATGTTTGCTTTATATGTTACTTGACAATTTTCCCTCACTGCTTTTTTCTAAGCCAATTATACTTATATTTGGTCTTTTATCTTTTTGCATTTTGCATTTTCTTCACGTGTTGTGTCAATGTTATCTATCATACCTTCTATGCCTAAAATTCTCTCTTCTATCTCTTGTATTCTATTGGTGATGCTTGCATTTCTGACTCTTGATCTCTTTCCTAGGTTTTCTATCTTCAAGGTTCTCTCCCTTTGTGATTTCTTTATTGTTTCTACTTCCTTTTTTAGACCCTTGATTTTTTTTTAATTCCTTCACCTGTTTGGTTGTGTTTTCTTAAATTTCTTTAAGAGACTTATGTGTTTCCTCTTTAAGGGCTTCTACCTGTTTACCTATTTCTGTATTTCTTTAAGGGAGTTATTTACGTCCTTCTTAACGTCCTCTCTCATCATCATTAAATGTGATTTTAAGTCAGAATCGTTCTTTTTCAGTTAGTTCGGGTATTCAGGGCTTGCTTTGGTGGGATAACCAGGTTCTGATGATGCCAAGTAGCTTTGGTTTCTGTTCATTATGTTCTTGTATTTGCCTTTACCCTTCAAGTTGTCTCTGGTGTTAGCTAGTTTTGCTATCTCTGACTGTAGCTTGTCCCTCCTGTGAGTCTATGTTATCATAGGTGTGTCAGCACTCTTGGGAGACACGTTCTCTCAGGGCAGGATTGGGGTGCTGATAGCTGTGATCTTATGTGTGTCAACACTCCTGGAGACTTGCTCTCTCTCTCTGGTCGGGATTTGGGTGCTGATAGTTGTGGCACAAGGTTAGCTCCAGTGCTGAGATGGAAACAAGAAGGATCCTGTCCTCAGCTGGTTGGAAGTTCCTGGGTCTTGTTGCCTCCAGGCAGGTCCCACTTAGGCCTGGTATTTGGGCAGCAGTGGTGGTCTCACCTGTGATCCTTGATGTGTCATCAATCCTGAGAGATCTGCTCTTACTGGGCGGAATTGAGGAGATGATAGTTGTGGCACAGGCTCAGATCAGGGGCACAGATGGAAACCAGAAGAGTCTTGCCCCTGGCAGCTCTGTGGTTCCTGGGTCTTGTGGGCTCAGGGCAAGTCACACTTGGGCCTGGTATTTGGGCAGTAGTGGTAGTCTCACCTGTGATCTTTGTTGTATCAATACTCGTGGAAAACCTGCACTCTCTGGGTGAGATTAGAGTACAAATAGTTGTGGCCTTTCTATTAGTTTGACTGAAGGTGAAGAGTAAGGAGTATTTCATTTAATGAATCAGCATTTTAGACATGCAATGTTCTTGGATTTGACAATAATGTTGTACTTGGAAGCATTTACTGGAGTCCTATTTGAAGTAAATCCAATGTGCACGAGCTCACACATGAATTAAAATCAATAAACAGTATGTGGTAGCATATGTGTTATTTTTTAATCATTATTCTGTTCATAGACTGTGACTTGAGCCTAGAATGGTGATTAGTGAGAATGTGCTTTTTTTCTATGATGCTTCATGCTATGGTACACTTTGTATGATGCCCACTTTATGTCCTTTTTAACGATAGAAGAAAAAAAAGATAGAATGGTAGTTGAACATTTGTGGTAACCTAAGGTTTTTTATTTCTACTATTCATCAGAGGGATCTCTAATTTTAACAGGAAGTATTTCTCAGCTGGTTCTGCAGCACTCATCTGACTATTGAAATTATTATAGTATGAGGTTATCATGAAAGTGATGCTCAATATCCAGTAATGAATAAGCAGAGTGCCAAATTTGAGTCTACTTATTTGCAATAGAACCTTGGAAATAAATGTGACAATTTTTCTGCAGTTTCTTTGCTTAATATGAAGAACAGATCAGATTCATATCTTAATGTGATAAATCTTTGGTTTTAGTGTATAAACAGCCTGGGAGATTTTCTGGCACACTCTATGCCATCAATATATGATAATCGTCACAATGTAAGGAGTTATACAGACTTTAAACTGAGTTTTTCTGAATAAAAATGTTTTTACACAATACCATGAAGAATCTAAACAGATGACTCTATGGAAAGTACAATGAAATTTTCCACTAATATTTGTTTGCTATTTCATTCCAGTTTTCGAAAACCTATGGCCCAGTGTTCACTCTTTATTTTGGCTCACAGCCTACTGTGGTATTGCATGGCTATAAGGCAGTGAAAGAAGCCCTCATTGATCATGGGGAAGAGTTCTCTGGAAGAGGAAGGCTCCCAATTTTTGATAAGCTTTCCAAAGGACAGGGTAAGTGTGTGTGTGTTTGTGTGTGTGTGTGCACACTTATGTATATACTGGGTAGTTTCCACAGTGAATTGAGAGGTGGAGAGTACATCTGGGATTTTCAGTGTCACAATTTCTTCAGGCATTGGTTTTAGTCATGGAAATGTATGGAAAGTCACAAGGCGCTTCACTGTCAGTACTCTGAAGACCTTGGGAATGGGAAAAAGGACCATTGAGGACAAAGTACAAGAGGAAGCACAATGTCTTGTGAAGGAACTGAAGAAAACCAATGGTAAGTGCAGGTTAGAATCTGACTTTTACATCTTGGTCTATGCATGGTTGTTTATGAGTCAGGTTGTTTTTATCTTATTCTAAGATTTTTTTCTAATGAGATGTCATGAGTATATGTCTCATGATAACTTTTAGTGCATTATGAGCCATAAATTCCCTTAATCACAAATGTCATTTTTTTCATTGCATACCATCATGATAAGATGATTATTGGTGATAATGTTTTCTATGTAAAAGGAAGTAGCCTAGACTATGTGGTATTGTCTTTCTTTCTTCCTTTCTTCTTTCTTTTTTTTGAATAGGAAATGATAGCACTTCTTCACTCAAGTTTCTAGTTATCCTTCTACATTCATGTTTGTAGTTCTTAGTAACAGTTGTGTGATCGATTATTTTCACTTCTCAGCTGATTTTAATAGATACTTTATCAATTATTGAATCTCTGATTTTAGTATAATTTCAAAGTGTTATCATCATTTCTTCTTACACAGCATTTAATATTTTTATTTATAACATTTACTAAAAATCACTTCAACACAAATATTTAAAATTTATGCACACATGGAATCTAGTGATATGACTTATTTAAAAAAATGGAAACAGTTTCATTGATTCTAGTATTTTCCTATGCATCTTCAGTTGTGGAAGTCATTTTCACCTTTATAAGTTTTTGTATTAAAAAGTTTGCTGTTACTTTGCTAGTACACTGGATGCTACTTACCTAGTACTTTCAAAGAAAGAAATATATATAATTTCCACATGAATATATGTTAACACTTTTTCTTCTAAACACAGTAAAACACTGACCCTCAGAGTTTTCTTGTGAATGGCATGCACACACCAAAAAGTAATATCAAATTACTTTAGTTCATCCTCTTTGTTTATAAGAATGGGATATCTTAGTATACTGTAACGTCTTAAAATCCTGGTATAACATCAGTTTTTTCAAGGAATTGCACATGTATAAATGTCTAACTTCATTAATTCATATGACCTTTGTTTGTTTCTATATAATTTAAGATCACCTTTGACACATCACAATTTTGATCCTTTGATCACAGCAATTTGACATCTGAAAGTACTATTAACAATCATGCTCTGATAAATTGTTATTTGTTTTGTTTCTGCCATAAAAGAGTGACCAAACTAAGTTGGCATTGGGTTCAGTTGTCTTACAGGTTATAGCTTATCATTTACGGAACCAGTGTAGGACCCCAAAGAAGGAACCTAGAGGCATTAACTACAAGTGAAAACATGGAGAAAAGCTGCTAAGTGACTTATTCCACTTGTCTTTCTCACTTGCTTTTTCCTACTGTCCCAAATAACATGCTCAAGACTGACATTGCCCATAGTGGGTTTAGCTCATGTCTCCATCATCAGCAATGAAGGAACAAAACAGAGAGACATGAGCCCAGATTAGTTTCCTGAAGCAATTACTCATCTGAGGTTCCTTGTTTTGAGTTAACTGTAGTGTGTGTCAACTTGACTAAAACTACATGATAATCAATGATTGTTTATTTTCCTTACAAGTAAAATAATTCACATGACCGACATAATGCACACATTATAAATATATTTGTGTTATAATACCTTGATTCTTACTTGATGGGAAACATCTACACATTTAAGTTTTCTTAAATATATTAAATGTTGAGTTTGGCCATGATAAATATTTACTTTCTTTTCAGTAAATATTAATGTTGCAATTGTACTAGATACTGGATTGAGATCATGAAAATATTTTTGTAATTGTAGATCATGCATTTTGGGTTTGCTTGCCCTTAGAGTAGTTTTTCTCCTCTATTTTCTTATATTATTCCTAGTTACCACCCAATTTTGCTTTTAATATACTTTATCAGTGGATATTACCATGACATATATTTTTTAGAAAGTAAAATTCATTGTTTAAATGATGAACATGTGAAAAGGAAAGTATTCTATTGGTATTGTCATAGCATTTGCTTTACCTTGTATGGACATTAAATGCTCTCGTAACACTTATTCATAAAAATGTATCATGTAATACTTAGCAGGAGTTGACATTATATTTCTTTCATATATCACAGTGATGTGTCCTGGTTTTTAATTTTTTTCCTTCTAATTCTTTAATGTCACTACATGTATATGATTCCAAGTATTTCCACTACACTCTCCAAATAGATTATGGTTCTTGTTTCATTTTATTCTGTTTATATATATTTTTGTTTTTGTTTGTTTTACAAATACTATTATTCTGAGTAGATCTGCCTGTTATGGAAGTAGGTCTATAGACCAGGCTGATCTACAATTCAGATTTGGTCATGGATCACAGACCTGTCCCCTCCAGATTGCCTGGGTTAGTGCTATTGGCTTGATTAGGGATATTGCAGAATTTGCTCTTAAAATTGTACCCCTAAACACCTAAACACACAAATTCTATCAACCCAACAGGGTTTTAGTGCCTCTTTCTCACAGTCCATTGCAAATCCCATTGAATTTATATCTTTATTTGAAAGAATGAGCTTTGTACATCCACTGGCACCCATAGCGAGAATATATAGCACAAAAGCAAGAGTTTACGGGCTCGTTAGTAAAAATATTATCGCCTTTGGCCTGGGGCGGACCAGCAGCTGGTTTGCTCTTGTGGAAACACTGGATCCTGAGACATCCTAGAGGGACCCACTGCACCTAGAGCAGAGGGTATGACACCTTGCGCACTACCCCAAACCCCAGAATTACAACTGGGATCCAGGTGGGGCTTAAGGAACTAGCAGGCACCCAAAGCCCGCCCCTCCGGACTATAACTTCCCTTGCACCGGGACCCTGGTCCTTTGGCCTGGGGCAGACCAGCAGCTGGTCTGCTCCTGTGGAAACACCAGATACTGAGACATCCTAGAGGGACCCACTGCACCCAGAGCAGAGGAGCAGAGGACACTTAGCGGGTCTGCGCCTGTGGAAACATCTGATCCTGAGACATCCTAGAAGACCTACTGCATCCAAAGCAGAGGGAGCTTAGGATCACAGAAACACAGAGACATCTGGAATCCGAGGAGATCTGACACAAGCAAGATAACTGGAAAGACAGACTCCAGTCAGACACAGTGAGCACAGGTAACACTAGAGTCAACCAGATGGCGAAAGGTAAGCGCAAGAACACAAGCAACAGAAACAAAAGTTACCTGACATCATCAGAACCCAGTTCTCCCACCATAGCAAGTCCTGGATACTCCATCACACAGGAAAAACAGGACTCAGAATTAAAATCACTTCTCATGATGATGATGGAGGATTTTAAGAAGGACATAAGTAACTCCCTTAAAGAAATACAGGAGAACACAGGTAAACAGGTAGAAGCCCTCAAAGAGGAAACACAAAAATCCTTGAAAGAATTGAAAGAGAACACAGGTAAACAGGAGAAGCCCTTAAAGAGGAAACACAAAAATCCTTTAAAAAATTTCAAGAAAACACAACCAAACAGGTGAAGGAATTGAACAAAACCATCCAGGATCTAAAATTGGAAATAGAAACAATAAAGAAATCTCAAAGGGAGACTACTCTGGAGATAGAAAACGTAGGAAAGAGATCAGGAGTCATAGATGCAAGCATCACCAACAGAATACAAGAGATAGAAGAGAGAATCTCATGCACAGAAGATACCATGGAAAACCTCGACACAACAGTCAAAGAAAATGCAAAATGCAAAAAGCTCCTAACACAGAACATCCAGGAAATCCAAGATGTAATCAGGAGACCAAACCTAAGGATAATAGGTATAGATGAGAGTGAAGATTCCCAATCTAAAGGGCCAGTAAATATCTTCAACAAAATTATAGAGGAAAATTTCCCCAACCTAAAGAACGAGATACCTATACAAGAAACCTACAGAACACCAAACAGATTAGACCAGAAAAGAAATACCTCCCGTCACATAATAATCAAAACACCAAATGCACAAAACAAAGAAAAAATACTAAAACAGTAAGGGAAAAAGGTCAAGTAACATATAAAGGCAGACCTATAAGAATTACACCAGACTTTTCACCAGAGACTATAAAAGCCAGAAGATCCTGGTCTGATATCATACAGACCCTAAGGGAACACAACTGCCAGCCCAGACTGCTATACCCAGCAAAACTCTCAATCACTATAGATGGAGAAACCAAGATAATCCATGACAAAACCAAATTTGCACAATATCTTCCCACAAACCCAGCACTTCAAAGGATAATTGATGGAAAACGCCAACACAAGGAAGGAAACTACAACTGAGAAGAAGCATGGAAGTAATCTTCCAACAATCCCCCCCAAAAAAGGTAGCTACACAAACATAATTCCACCTCTAATAACAAAAAAAAACAGGAAGAAACAATCATTTTTCCTTAATATCCCTTAACATCAATGGACTCAATTCTCCAATAAAAAGACATAGACTATCAGACTGGATACATAAAGAGGACCCAGAATTTTGTTGCATACAAGAAACGCACCTCAGTGACAAAGACAGACATTTCCTCAGAGTGAAAGGCTGGAAAACAACTTTCCAAGCATATGGTCCCAAGAAACAAGCTGGAGTAGCCATTCTAATAGTGAATAAAATCGACTTTCAACCAAAAGTAATCAAAAAGATAAGGAAGGACACTTCATACACATTAAAGGAAAAATCTACCAAGATGAACTCTCAATTCTGAACATCTATGCTCCAAATGCAAGGGCACCTACATACATAAAAGAAACTTTACTAAAGCTCAAAGCACACATTGCACCTCACACAATAATAGTGGGGGATTTTAACACCCCGCCTCCCCAATGGACAGATCATGGAAACAGAAACTAAACCAAGACACATTGAAATTAGCAGAAGTTATGAACCAAATGGATTTAACAGATATCTATAGAACATTTCATCCTAAAGTAAAAGAATATACCTTTTTCTCAGCACCTCATGGTACCTTCTCCAAAATAGACCATATAGTTGGTCACAAAACAGTCTTCAACAGATACAAAAAGATTGAAATAATCCCCTGCATCCTATCAGATCACCACGGACTAAAGCTGGTCTTTAATAATGACAGAACCAAGGGAAAACCCACATCCATGTGGGAACTGAACAATGCTCTACTCAATGATGACTTTCTCAAGGAAGAAATAAAGAAAGAAATTAAAGACTTTCTAGAATTTAATGAAAATGAGGAAACATCATACCAGAACTTGTGGGACTCCATGAAAGCAGTGCTAAGAGGAAAACGCATAGCTCTAAGTGCCTACAAAAAGAAATTGGAGAGAACACACATTAACAACTTGACAGCACACCTGGAAGCTCTTGAACAAAAAGAAGAAAATACACCCAAGAGGAGTAGGCGTCAGGAAATAATCAAACACAGGGCTGAAATCAACCCAGTAGAAACAGAAAGAACTATACAAAATATCAACAAAACCAGGAGTTGATTCTTTGAGAAACTCAACAAGATAGATAAACCCTTAGCCAGATTAACCAGAGGGCACAGAGACAGTACCCAAATTAATAAAACCAGATCTGAAAAGGGAGACATAACAATAGAAACTGAGGAAATTCAAAAAATCATCAGATCCTACTACAAAGGCCTATACTCAACAAAACTGGAAAATATGGATGAAATGGACAATTTTCTAGATAGATACCAGGTACCAAAGTTAAATGAGGAACAAATAAACCATCTAAACAGTTCCATAATCCCTAAAGAAATAGCAACAGTCATTAAAAGTCTCCCCACCAAAAAAAAAGCCCAGGAACAGATGGTTTTAGTGGAGAATTCTATCAGACCTTCAAGGAAGACCTAATACCAATTCTCTTCAAACTATTCCACAAAATAGAAACAGAAGGAACACTACTCAATTCGTTCTATGAAGCTACAATCACACTCATACCTAAACCTCACAAAGACCCAACAAAGAAAGAGAACTTCAGACCAATCTCTCTTATGAATATTGATGCAAAAATACTCAATAAAATTCTAGCAAACCGAATCCAAGAACACATCAAAATAATCATTCATCATGATCAAATGGGCTTTATCCCAGGAATGCAGGGATGGTTCAATATTTGGAAATCCATCAATGTAATCCACTATATAAACAAACTCAAAGAAAAAAACCACATGATCATCTCATTAGATGCTGAGAAAGCATTTGACAAAATTCAACATCCCTTCATGGTAAAAGTCTTGGAAAGAACAGGAATTCAAGGCCCATACCTAAACATAGTAAAAGCAAAATACAGCAAACCAGTAGCTAACATCAAACTAAATGGAGAGAAACTTGAAGCATTCCAACTAAGATCAGGGACTAGACAAAGCTGCCTACTCTCTCCCTACCTATTCAATACAGTACTGGAAGTCCTAGCCAGAGCAATTAGACAACAAAAAGAAATCAAAGGAATACAAATAGGAAAGGAAGAAGTCAAAATATCACTATTTGCAGATGATATGATAGTATACTTAAGTGACCCCAAAAACTCCACCAGAGAACTCCTAAACCTGATAGACAACTTCAGCAAGGTGGCAGGTTATAAAATCAACTCGAACAAATCAGTAGCCTTCCTCTACATGAAAGATAAACAGGCTGAAAAAGAAATTAGGGAAATGACACCCTTCACAATAGTCACACATAATATAAAATACCTTGGGGTGAATCTAACCAAGCAAGTGAAAGATCTGTATGACAAGAACTTCAAGTCTCTGAAGAAAGAAATTGAAGAAGATCTCAGGAAATGGAAAGATCTCCCATGTTCATGGATTGGCAGGATTAATATAGTAAAAATGGCCATCTTGCCAAAAGCAATCTACAGATTCAATATAATCCCCATTAAAATACCAACTCAATTCTTTACAGAACTATAAAGAGAAATTCTGAAATTTATTTGGAACAACAAAAAACCCAGGATAGCGAAAACCACTCTTAACAATAAAAGAACTTCTGGAGGAATCGCCATTCCTGACCTCAAGCTTTACTACAGAGCAGTAGTGATAAAAATGGCCTGGTATTAGAACAGAGACAGGCAGGAAGATCAGTGGAATAGAGTTGAAGACCCAGAAATGAACCCACACAACTATGGTCATTTAATCTTTGACAAAGGAGCTAAAACCATCCAGTGGAACAAGGACAGCATTTTCAACAAATGGTGCTGGTTCAACTGGAGAACAGCATGCAGAAGAATGCAAATTGATCCATTCCTATCTACTTGTAAAAAGCTCAAGTCCAGGTGGATAAAGGTCCTTCACATAAAACCAGACACACTGAAACTAATAGAAGAGAAAGTGGGGAAGACCCTCGAATACCTAGGCAGAGGGGAAAGTTCCTGAACAGAACACCAATGGCCTATGCTCTAAGATCAAGAATTGACAAATGGGACCTCATAAAATTGCAAAGTTTCTGTAAGGCAAAGGACACTGTCAATAGGACAAAATGGCAACCAACAGATTGGGAAAAGATCTTTACCAATCCCACATCCGATAGAGGATTAATATCTAATATATACAAAGAACTCAAGTAATTAGACTCTAGGCAACCAAATAACCCTATTAAAAATGGAGTAAGGAGTAAACAAAGAATTCTCAACTGAGGAAATGCGAATGGCCGAGAAGCACCTAAAGAAATGTTCAGCATCCTTGGTCTTCAGGGAAATGCAAATCAAAACAACCCTGAGATTCCACTTCACACCATTCAGAATGGCTAAAATAAAAAACTCAGGTGATAGCAGATGCTGGGGAGGATGTGGAGAAAGAGGAACACTCCTCCATTGTTGTTGGGATTGCAAGATGGTGCAACCACTATGGAAATCAATCTGGCGGTTCCTCAGAAAATTGGACATATCACTACCTGAGGACCCAGCTATACCACTCCTGGGTATATATCCAGAAGATGCTCTAACAAATAACAAGGACATATGCTCCACTATGTTCATAGCAGCTTTATTTATAATAGCCAGAAACTGGAAAGAACCCAGATGCCCTTCAACAGAGGAATGGATACAAAAAATGTGGTATATTTATACAATGGAATATTACTCAGCTATTAAAAACAATGAATTTGATAAATTCTTATATAAATGGATGGAACTAGAAAATATCATCCTGAGTGAAGTAACCCAATCACAAAAGAACATACATGGTATTCACTCACTGATTATTGGATTTTAGCCCAGAAGCCTGAAATACCCAAGATTCAACTCACAGACCACATGAAGAATGATGACCAAGTAGGGCGGGGCCTTCCGTCCTTCTTAGAAGGAGTAACAAAATACTCAAGGGTGCAAATATGGAGACACAGTGCAGGACAGAAACTGAAGGAGGGACCGTCTACAGACCATTCCACCTGGATATCCATCCTATGTGCAGTCACCAAAGGTAGAGGTTGATGTGGATGTCAGTATGTACATGCTGACAGGTGCCTGATATAGCTGTCTCATTAGAAGTCTGCAAGAGTCTGACATACTCAGAGGCAGATGCTCACAGCTAACCATTAAACTGATCATGGGGTTCCCAACAGAGAAGATAGAGTGAAGACTGAAAGAGTAGAAAGGGTAAGGGACCCCATGAGGAGAGCAACAATACCAACCAACCAGAGCCCCCAGGGTCTAAACCACCAGCTTGGGAGCGCTTAGGGAGGGACCCATGGCTCCAGCTATATATGCAAGGGAGCTATATATAAGTGGGAGAAGAGATCCTTTTTTCTCATGAAGGCTGGGCGTCGTTGGGGGAGGATACTCGAAGGTGGGGAGGTGAGGTACAGGGGAGCGTGGGTGGGGGTACACCAAAGTGGAGGCAGGAGGAGGGGGGAAGGGATAGTGAGTTCCTGGGAGGGAGGGGGGAAATGGGGTAAGGAGAGAACATCTGAAATGTAAAAAAAAAATTTCCAATAAAAAAAAAGAAATATGACAATAAAAAAAATAATAATAAAAAAAAGAAAATATTATCATGTCAGAACTGAAAATTCCTCCAACCATTTATGTCAGAAACTACCTCTCTTCAGACAGAAGACACCAAAAACTTACATTCAAAGATTTTTTTCATCTTATAGATAAAACCATTAATTAGAGAAAATATCTTTCTAATGTTAGTTACATTCTGTCAGAACTGTTGTATCAAATCATCATGCCTCATTTTTTTCACAAGGTTGAGAGTATAGGAAAGAGAATCAAGAGAGTTACAGTCAACATGATGACTTTGCCAATATTGATGTATTCCAATCAATATTTTGGTTGAGACCTGGGAGTACAGACCCAGTTTGATGTCAAGAATAAAATCTATATTGTCAGTATATCACATAGATGAATGAGTTGTAAGATATCCTGAATGGATAGAACCAAAAATTAGTTCTCTAAACTGTTAGAATACTATAACACATCTACATGTCAAGCCAAGGAAGCAAACACAATAGGTAATTCTTATAAACCTTGTTGGTACCAACACATATCAGACATAACACCATAGGTTCTGTACATTCATTCCAAAATTACTGAAAAGAAATAGGAAACATGTGAGACTGTGACAGCAATACAAAAATATAAAAAATAAATTAAAAGAGAAAGGATTCTACATATCATAAAGGAGATGTATGATACATAGCTTTGAGGGATACAAGTATTAATTGGGTGGTCAGAAAAGGTCTCTAAGAAATATACCATAAATGAATGTGTCAAAGAGATTCATGCCAAATTTGACTTTTCTAGAAAATTCTTGGAATAAGTTAGGAATAAATTTATTGTTGTGAGAAAGAAATTAATCATGAAAATACTTTAAGTGATACATTATTTTTTTAAAAACTAGTATAAACACTGTCTATGATCCATTTCCTGGGTAGTTTTTTTTTTTTTTTTTAATCAAATCGTAATTTACTTATTCACACTGGGTTTAGCCTCAGCGGACAATACCAACTTAGATAAGGACAATTGAATCTTAGGCAGAGTCATAGTGACCTATCCCCTGAACCTTCACCCAGCTGATACCCTGATCTGAAAAGTGATATATTCTAAGGCTGTCAATGTACCAAGTGGAGAATCTATGGAGTTTGACAACAAACATAAATACAGTGATATTGATGCCATGTTTGAAAAGATGGATGCAACTTCACTTAACAGTGTAATGCTAAAAACTATTCTCCATCATCAGCAAGAAGTGCAACATTTATGTGCAAACACTGCAGTGGCTTAACATGCTACATCTAATACAAAAAAGCTATTAGAGTGAGTGGCCTATGAATAAGCACAGAGACCTCCAGGAAGTCCTCACATACCATTGAAGAAATGTAGCGTGCATATTTATTGCATGTTTATTTTGGAATATTAATGTGGGGGTACATTTGGATCACATTCACACAGTTATAAAAATGAATATTTATTCTGGTCATCCTGAATAACATATACTGAAGTAATTGGCTAAATTTTAGGGGGTTGTGCCATTTAAGTTGAGGGCCTTCAATGTGGTACAGTCTTTTTTAACTTGTGAGAATGAAAACTAAGTCAGGTTTATGTCAACATGATCATGATTCTTCACCAGGTAAGTACCTAGCAGTTAAGAATTGTATGCTACTGCTTACAATTTATAAAGTATCTTAACCTGTTAACAAAGGTAAATATGTGTATTTTTTAAAACAATTTTACAATTGTTTCCAATCTTCAGGCTCACCCTGTGATCCCGAATACATAATGGGATGTGCTGCCTGCAATGTCATCTGCTCCATTATCTTCCAGAATCGTTTTGGTTATGAAGATAAGAATTTTCTTAGCTTGGTAGAAAAAGTGAAAGAGTGCATTAAAATTTTGAGCTCTCCATGGTTACAGGTAAAGCCAAGGTCTTTTATTTCTGAAAACATATTTTATCATCTTTGTTTCTCACAGGTTAAGATCAATAGTAACCAAGTAGTAAGGTGACAAGTACCACAATTCTGACTATCATATTATACAAAAAGTATTTGGAAAGGAGTTGTAAGCCTTTAGCTATACAAGCAAGTAAAACTAATGAGACAATGCCAGGATCGCTCAAGCCTGCTAGCTGCCTATCCATGAATTTTCTCAGTGACTACTATAGAATTGTTTGTAAAATAAATCCATTCACTTCTATAAATGTGGGCAGTCAAATATAGGACATTATTCTACTATAGAAATTCATTTCCTACTTTAAAACAATTAAACACTTTTTTAATTATATTACTAGGTAGGAATACCTCAGTAAAAAAGAATGTTCTAAGAAATAGTATTAATGGGAATGAAAACTTTCAGGAAAACTGAGAAGTTACAGTTGTTTGGTGGGTCAGCTGGGATAATGGTCAACAAGGGGACAGGTCAAAGTGAAACCATGAATATTTTAATACTGTGTGGACAATATACATACTCACAGAATTGTCCTAGCCTGAACTAGCATTGACTGCACACTTGAAATAAATCAATTGTGTAATCATGCAAAAATTATAAAGTGATACAGTATGCTTTTGATTTAAGGGCATCTTGAAGCTCCATCTACTTCTAAAATAGACATTACATGTCAGAAGCTGGTAGATAGAAATGGAACTCAGGCACTAGATTTCTTGTATAAATCAGACAACCAAAATTTAAACTTCTATTGTCATCTTAAAAGTGTGAGAGTTAGTAATTTATAGCAAATGGTCATTCAAACTTATAGAACAGAGTTATGTGAATCATTGAGTAGCTAACATGAACATTCTTTTACACTCAAAATAAATGTGAGTGTGGAAATTTTTATTATGATTTTTATTCATTTTGTAGAAATCTGTCCATGATATCTCTATTAGAATGGAAAATTATTATATATGTAAACAAATTACCTAAGATGAATTTCATTCATATCTTGATCTGTCAATGAAAACAATCATATATTATGCTATAAATATATCTTAATTACTTCATTAGAGTGTGTTCACTTAGTAAATTCTTGCATTTATTTGTAGGTTTGCAATGCATTCCCTTTACTTCTTGATTATTGTCCAGGAAGTCATAACTTAGTTTCTAAAAATTATGAATATATTAAGAGTTACCTTTTGGAGAAAATAAAAGAACATGAAGAATCATTGGATGTTACAAATCCTCAGGACTTCATCGATTACTTCCTTATTCAAAGAAGCCAGGTAAAGCGTTAATATATAATTATACAATTAGTAAATACTAGTGGATGGCATAGTTCATTCAATAGTTACTGATTTACATGTGATTTTTAAAATCATGCAAGTATCATTTTAAAACCAATTTATTTTTTTAATACATATGTTGTTGCCTCCCGATCCGACTAGCAGACAGAAGACAACTAATGAGGGAACTTCTTCTTAGCACAGTTTATTCAGGAAACCTTAACGTCCAAAAAGCCCACGATTCTTCCTTCCCAGCCCTTAAATCTCTGTATCTCTTCCAACCAGAATCTGCCACGAAGTCATTCTGGATTGGTGCTGAGCCCATACGTCACATGGTCTGATCTTATGTAACGATGAACAAGCAAAATGCATGTGCAGTGTAGCCTAGTCTACGTGCTACCCAGGCTCCCTGAAATGGCCGCCAGCACACTGGAGGCATCTGGCACCATGCCAGGTGCCATCTTAAATAGCACTCCCCACAATATGTTGATGTGGCTGGGTGAAATAAAGCAAATTTATTAAGTTGAGCATATTGTCCTGTTCTTTAAAACAAAAAGAAAACTTAAAATAAGCAGAATAGAACGATAAGACAAATAGCAGATAAGGTAAAGCAAATTTCAATCCAGTTATAAATCATAAGTAGTTCTGTATTAACATGAACATTTTCATCATCATTAGCCAGTGTGTGGATCACTTGTATATCATATGTATTTATTGATATGGACATATTTGCAACAATAGACCCTACGGAGGTTGTTAAATAGATGGTTATGTTGTACCATGGAAAGAGTATGTGGATGAAAGCTCTGAGAATAGTTTTTGATGAATTTGCTCTAGTGAGGTTAAAGATAGGTGTCTATTGGATGTGCGGTCAGGATTAACTATTGGCATTGTGTATTTTAGAAGAACGACCCATTTTCCACAATTTCTTTGATACTCAAATTTTTAAAACAATTGATGACATTCAGGTTTGTTGTTAGGAGTCAGTTCTGTTCTTTTGCCTATGTTTATATCCATCACTAGAGGTACAGTATCAGAGTTCCCCATTAATGAAACTTTTTAACACTATTTAAAAATTCAGCACTGTGTGTCCCTGGACTTTGTTACTTGTTTTCAAGAGTGCTTGATGAGTCTGCATCCTTTAAACTTCCATATGAATTTTAAGATGTTTTTAATTTCTGTAATGAATACAGTGAGAATATTTACAGAGGTAGCCCTTTTTTATGAATGTTGAATTTCCTTCAGTTTTATTATCATCATTATTGTTGTTATCATTATTATTTTACACTTTTTTTAATACTCCAGTCATTATCAACCCCTTGGTCTGCCTTCTAAATGTTCCTCAACACATATCTCCTTCCCTGTCTCCAACAGGATGTCCCCACACTCCCAACCCACAGCCCACTAGACTTCCCCACTCCCTGGGACATCAAGTCTCTTGAGACTTATGTGCATCTTCTATCACTGAGGCCAGACCAGGCAGTCTTCTGCTGCATATGTGTCAGAGGCTTGAGATCAGATAGTATCTGCTTCCTGGTTGGTGCTCAGTGTCTGAGAGATCTCGGGGGTCTAAGTTAGTTGAAACTGCTGATCTTCCTATGGGTTTGCCTTATTCCTCAGATTTTTCCAGCTTTTCCCTAATTCAACCACAGGGATGCCCAGTTTCTGTCCATTGATTGGGTGTAAGTATCTGTATCTGACGTTTTAGCTGCTTGTTCTGCCTCTCAGAGGGCAGTCATGGTTCATGCTTGTAATCAAACCATAGCATCAGTAATAGTATCAGTCCTTGAACCCCCCATTCCCCTACCTTGAGCTGGATCCCAATTTGCATCTGTTACCAGACAAGCTTTCCCTCAGTTTCTTCTCCATTTTTGTCCCTGCAGTTTATTTAGAAAGAACAAATCTGTGTCAGAGTTTTTGACTATGGAATGGCAACCCTATCCCTCCACTTGATGTCCTGTGTTTCTACTGGAAGTGGACTCTACAAATTCCCTCTCTCCACTGAAGGACATTTCATCTAAGGTCCCTCCCTTTGAGTCCTGAGAGTCTCTCACTTCCCAGGTCTCTGATACATTCTAGAGGATATCCCACCTCTTATCTACTGAGGTTGCCTATTTCCATTATTTCTGCTGGTCTACAGGGCTTCAGTCTTGTTTCCCACCCCATTACCTGTTCATACTCCCTGTTTTCTGTCTCTGTGCCCCCTCCCACCCAAGGTCCTCCTGCCTTCTGTCTCTCTGCCCCAGTTATTTCTTTCTTCTCCCTTCCAAGTGGGATGGAGGCATCCTCATTTGGGCCCTTTGGCTGGTTATCCTTCTTGAGTTCTAAGGATTGTATTCTGGGTATTCTGTATATTTTTTTGGGGGGTAATATTTCCTTATTAATGAGTATATACCATGTATTTCCTTTTGGGTCTGAGTTACTTCATTCAAGATGATATTTTTTTCCCTCCATTTCCCTGTAAAACTCAAGATATCCTTGTTTTTAATAGCTGAGGAGTATTACATTGTGTGCATGAGCCACATTTTCTGTATCCATTTTCCCTTCGTGTAACATCTAGGTTGTTTTCAAATTCTGGATATCCAAAAAATACTGCTATAAACATAGTGGATCAGCAGCCCTTATGGCATGGTGAAGCATATGCCCATAGTGGTATAGCTGGATTTTCAGGTAGGTCTGTTTCCAATTTTCTAAAGGGGAACCTCAAAATTGATTTCCAGAGTGGTTGTAACACTTTGCAATTCCAACAATAATGGAGGAATGTTCATCTTTCTCTATATCCTTGCTATCATGTGATGTCACTTGATGTGTGAGGTTTTGATTTTAGCCACTCTGATTGGTATAAGATGGACTATCATGGTTGTTTTGATTTGCATCTCACTGATCACTAATGATTTGAAAATTTCTTTCAGTTCTTCTCAGCCATTTGAGATCCCTATGCTGTGAATTCTGTTTAGTTCTATAGCCGATTTTTTGATTGGGTTGTTTAGCTTTATTTTGGTAGTTAGTTTTTTGAGTTCTTTATATATTTTAGATATTAGCCCTCTACTGGATGTGGAGTTAAGATTTTTTTCACAATATTCAAGTTGCTGATTTGTCCTGTTAACTATGTTCTTTCCCTTACATAAGGTTTCCAGTTTCATGAGGTCTCATTTATCAATTCTTGATCTCAGAACCTGAACCATTGGAGTTCTGTTTAGGAATGTCCTGCTCCCTACCCTGCCCCTACCTGCTTGACAATGAGTTCTAGGCTCTTTCCCACTTTCTCTTCTATTAACTGTATCTTGTTTTAAATTGAGGTCCTTAATTCACATAGAAGTGAGCTTTGTGCAAGGTGACAAATATTGATCTATTATGATTTTTCTACCTACAGACTGCCAGTTAGATCATCACCATTTTTTGAAGATGCTTTCTTCATTCCATTGTATAATTTTGGCTTCTTTGTCAAAGATCAAGTGTGCGTAATTGTGTGGTTTTATTTCTGGGTCTTCAATTTTATTCCATTGATCAACCTGTCTGTCTCTGTAACTATACTATGTAGTTTTAAAATCTTGTTATCTATCTATCTATCTATCTATCTATCTATCTATCTATCTATCTATCTATCTATCTATTTTAAACTCGAGATTTTATTCCCCTCTTGGTCCACCCTTTGACTGTTCCCCATCCCATATCTCCTGCCTGTCCCCTATCTCCACAAGGATGTCTCCACCCCAACCCCCACCCTACCAGATATCTAAACTCCCATGGACCTCCAGGCTCCTGAAGGTTAGGTGCATCTTCTGTGACTAAACACAGACCCAGCAGCCCTCTGCTGTATATGTGTTGGGGGTCTCATGTCAGTTGGAGTATGTTGCTTGATTGGTGGTCCAGTGTCTGAGAGATCTCAGAGGTCCAGGTTAATTGAGACTGCATTTCCTCCTACAGGTTTGCTCTCCTTCTCAGTTTTTTCTATCTTTTCCCTAATTCATCCACAAATATCAGCAGCTTCTGTCTGTTGATTGGGTTCAATTATCTGCATCTGACTCTTTCAGCTGCTTGTTTGGTCTTTTGGAGTGCAGTCAAGCTATGTCTCTTTTTGTGAATACTCCATAGCCTCAGTAATAGTGTCAGATCTTGAGACCTCCCCTTAGCTGGGTCCCACTTTGAGACTGTCACTGGACCTTCTTTTCCTCAGGCTCTTCTCCATTTCCATCACTGCATTTGTTTCAGAGAGGAACAATTATGGGTCAAAGTATTGACTGTGGGATGGCAACCCCATCCCTCACTTTGAGTCTTTCTGTTTGAGATGGGTTCTACAGATTCCCTCTCCCCAGTGTAGGTCATTCTATCTAAGGTCCTTCTCTTTGAGTCCTGAGAGTCTCTCACTTCCCAGGTCTCATTTACATTCTGGAGAGTCCCCTGAACCTCCTACCTCCTGATGTTACCTGTTTCCATTCTTTCTGCTGGCACTCAGGGCTTCATTCCTTTTCCCCCATCCAATATTAGGTCATGTTATGCTCACTCCCCCATCCCCTTTCTGTCCCAGGTTCCTCCCTCCCTCCCAATTGGGACTGAGGCATTCTCACTTGGGCCCTTTAGCTCGTTGACCTTTGTGAGTTCTCTGGACTGTATCTTCGGTATTCTGTACTTTATTTAAATTGTTTTTTTTGGCTAAAATTCACTTATTTGTGAGTACATATCATGCATGAAACGACCCTGAGATTACACCTTACACCTATCAGAATGGATAAGATCAAAACCTCATGCAGCAGCACACATTGGCGAGGATGTAGAGAAAGGGGAACACTCCTCCATTGCTGGTGGGATGGCAAACGGGTACAACTACTCTGGAAAGCATTCTGGAGATTCCTCAGAAAATTGGAAATAGATGTAGCTGAAGACTCATCAATACCACTCTTGGGCATATACCCAAAAGATGCCCCACAGGAGCATATGTTCTACTATGTTCATAGAAGCCTTCTTTGTGATAGACAGAAGCTCAAAGCAACCTAGATGTTCCACAACAGAAGAATGGATACAGAAAATGTAGTTCATTTACACAATGGAATACTACTCAGGTATTAAGAAGGAGGACATCCTAAGATTTTCAGGCAAATGGATGAAAGCACAAAATATTTTCCTGAGTGAGGTAACTGTGACCCAAAAGGACATGCATGTTTTGTACTCACCATACAGTTTTTAATCACGATTGCTCTGTAGAAAAGCTTGAGGTCAGTGATGGAGATTATCCCAGACTTTCTTTATTGTTAAGAATGTTTTCACTATTCTAAGTCTTTGCTTTTCCTCATGAATTAAAAAAATGACCTTTCCATATATTGAAGAATTGTATTGTAATTTTGATGCAGATCGTGTTGAATCTGTACATTGCTTTTTTGTAGGATAGCCATTTTTCTATGTTATCTACAAATCCATGAGCATAGGAGTTCTCCTCTATTTCTGAGGTCTTCTTCATTTTCTTTATTGAGAGACTTGAAGTTCTTGTCATAAAGATCTTTACTTGTTTCGTTACAGTTACCCCAAGATATTTTATATTATTTGTGTCTACTGTGAAGGGTGTTGTTTCCCTAATTTCTTTCTCATCTCATTTATCATTTGTATAGAGGAGGGCTATTGATTTATTTGAGTGAATTTTATATCCAGCAACATTTCTGATTTTGTCTATCAATCAGCTGTAGAAGTTCTCTGGTATAATTTTTTTGTTGTTTATGTATATTATCATATCAACTGCAAATAGTGATACCTTGACTTCTTCTTTGCCAATATGTATTTCTTTGATCTCCTTTTGTTGTCATATTGGTCTAGCTAGAACATTGAACACTATATTGAATAAATATGGGGAGAATGGTCATCCTTTTCTTGTCCCTGTTTATAGGGGATTGCTTCCAGCATCTCTCCATTTAATTTGATATTTGTTGCTGTTTTGCTGTATTTTGCTTTTATTATGCTATGTATGGGCCTTGAATTCCTAATTGGTCCAATACTTTTAACATGAAAGGGTATTGTATTTTGTCATGCTTTTTCAGGATCTAATGAGATGATCATATGCTTTTTTTCTTTGATTGTATTTATATAGTGAATTACATTAATGGATTTTCACATATTGAGCCAACCTTGCATCCCTGGGATACAGGATACTTGTTAGTGTTGAATGATGGTTTTGGTTTGTTCTTGGATTTGGTTTGTGAGAATTTTATTGAGTATCTTTGCTCCAATATTCATAAGCAAAATTGATCTAAAGTTCTCTTTTTTGTTGGGTCCTTGTGTGGTTTATGTATCAGAGTAATTATGGATTCATAGAATGAATTAAGTAGTGTTCCTTCTATTTCTATTTTATGAGTCTATTTTGAGAAGTATTGATATTAGCTCTTTGAATGTCTGAAAGAATTCTGCATTAAAGTCATCTGGCCATGGGGTTTTTTTGGCTTGAGAGTTTTTAATGAATTCAATTTATTTAGGGGATATGGGCCTGTTTATATAGCTTTCCTGTTCTTGATTTAACTTTGGTACATGATACCTATCTAGAAATTTATCCATTTCTTCTAGATTTTCCAATTTAATTGAATATAGACTTTTGTAGAAGAATCTTAAAATTTTTCAAATTTTCTCAGTTTCTGTTGTTATGTCTCCCATTTTGTTTCTGATATTGTTAATTTGGATATTCACTCTGGGCCATCTAGCAAGTTTGGCTATGGGTTTACACATCTAGTTGGTTCTCTTAATGAACCAGCATTTGGTTTGTTGAGTTTTGTATCATTCTCTTTGTTTATATTTGGTTAATTTCAGCCCCGATTTTGAGTATTTTCTCTCTTCTACTTGTCTTGGGTGTGTTTATTTCTTTTTGTTCTAGAGCTCTCAGTTTTGCTGTTAACACTCTAGTGTTTGGTTTCCCCAGTTTCTTGAGCAAGGCACTTAGTGATATGAATTTTCCTTTTAGCACTGCTTTTATTGTGTCCCATTAGTTTCGGTATGCTGTGTTTTCATTTTCATTGAATTCCAGGAAGTATTTAATCTCTGTCTTTATTTCTTCCCTGACCAAGTTGTCTTTGAGTAGAGAATTGGTCAGTTTCTACAGGTATATAGGTTTTCTGTTTTTTTTTTTTTTTTTTTTCCTTTTTACTCTGTTGTTGTTGTTGACAATCAGGTTTAGTCCATGGACATCTGATAGGATGCATAGGATTATTTTAATCTTCTGTTATATTTCTAGGCTTGTTTTTTGATCGATTATATGGTCAGTTTTAGAGAGGGTACCATGATGTGCTGAGAAGGAGGTATGACCTTTTGTTTTAGGGTGAAATGTTCTCTAGATGTCTATTAAATCCATTTGGTTCATAATGTCTATTAGTTTCACTCTATCTCTGTTCAAATTATGTTTCAATGAACTGTCCATTATTGAGAGTGGGGTGTTGAAGTCTCCCATTATTATTGTGTAGGGTTCAATGTGTGTTATGAGGCTTAGTAAAGTTTCTTTTTTGACCGTGGGTACTCTTGTAATTGGGTTATGGATGTTCAGAATTGTGACTTTCTCTTGGTGATTTTTTCCTTTGATGAATATGATGTGCCCTTCCCTATCCTGCTTCCTAAATTTTGGTAGAAAGTCTATTTTATTGGATATTAGGATGCCAACTCCAGCTTGTTTCTTGGGACTACTTTCTTGAAAGATGTTTTTCTAGCCTTTTACTCTGAGGTGGTGCCTATCTTTGTTGTTGAGGTGCATTTCTTATATTCAGCAAAATGCTGGATCTTGTTTGGGTATCCATTCTGTTAGCTTATGTCTTTTTATTGGAGAATTGAGTGTGTTTATATTGAGAAATATTAAAGCAGATAATTGTTGCTTCCTGTTATGTTAGTATTGCGGTGGCATTATTGGTATGTGAGTCTCTCCTTTCAGTTTTGTTGTGACACTATTAACTCCTTGTTTTTTCTTAGGTTTAGGTACCCTCATTGTGTTGGAGTTTTCCTTCTAGAATCATTTATAGAGATATATTTATAGATAAATATTGTTACAATTTGGTTTTGTCCTGGGATATTTTGATTTTGACACCTATGTTGATTGAGAGTTTACTTCGTATAGGAGCCCAGGATAGCATTTGTTCTCTTAGGGTCTGCATTATCTCTGTCCTGGCTCTGTTGGCATTTATTGTCTCTGTTGAGAATTCTGGTGTAATTCTGATAAGTCTTCCTTTTATGATACTTGGCCATTTTCCCTTGCAGCTTTTAATATTCTTTCTGGCTTTTATTGTCTCTGTTGAGATTTCTGGTATAATTCTGATAGGTCTTCCTTTTACGTTACTTGGCATGTTTCCCTTGCAGCTTTTAATATTCTTTCTTTGTTCTGTACATTTAGTGTTTTGATTATTATGTGACAAGAGGATTTCTATTCTGGTCCAAACTATTTCATGTTCTATAGGCTTCTTGTACATTAATGACCATCTCTTTCTTTAGATTGGTAAATTTTTCTTGTAAGATTTTTGTTAAAGATATTTTTGGATCCTTTGAGCTCAGAATCTTTGCTTTCTTCTCTTCTTCTTATTCTTAGATTTGTTCTTTTCATTGTGTTCTGGATTTCCTGAATGTTTTGGGTTAGGAGTATTTTATGTTTTGAATTTTCACTGACTATTGTGTCAGTATCTTTTATGTTATTTTCTACACCTGAGGTTCTCTCTTCCATCTCTTGTACCCTATTGGTTATGCTTGGATCTATTGTTCCCGAACCCTTTGCTAGGTTTTTTATTTCCAGGTTTTTCTCCATTTATGTTTTCTTTACTGCTTCCAATTCCACTTTTAGGTCTTGGAACACTTTGTTCAATTCCTTCACCTGTTGGATAGTATTTTCCTGTATTTTTAAAGGATTTATTTGTTTCCTTCATTAAGGGCTTCTACTTATTCACCTGTGTTTTCCTGTATTTTTTTCAGTGAGTTATTTATATCCACCTTAACAGACTCTATTATCTTCATTATATAGGATTTTATGTCAGCTTCCTGATTTTCAAGTGTTTTGGTGAATCCAGTGTTTGCCGTGGTAGGAGAACCCGGTTCTGATGGTGCCAAAATATATTGACTTCTGTTGTTTATGATCTTGTGCTTGCCTCTCACCATCTTGTTATCCCTGGTGTTAGCTGGTCTGGGTGTCTCTGTCTGGAGCCCGTCTTCTGTGTCCCTGTGTTGCTGTAGGTCTTCTGGGAGACCTGTGGCTCTGCCCATAGCAGACCTCCTGTGAGGTTTTCAGACTGTGGTATCTTCAGAGTTGCATGTCTTTGGAGGATCTCTTGCCTTGGCTGAAGTGGCTTTTCTTGGAGGCCTTAACACTGTAGGGACTTCAGGAGGTAGACAAGCTGCTTATCTGTTGTCTTGGCTGCCTCAGATCTCCTAAGAGGCCTTCAGACTGATTGGTCTTCAGAGGATCTGTCCATCTATTACCCTGTGTGTAACTCTTTTCTTGGGAGACATTCAGACTATGAGTCCTGTTGCTCTGTGTGCAGCCAAAATCCAGGGAGGCTTTCAGACTGGTCAGTTTCCCTGCATCAAAGCTCACATCTTGATAGAAGTGTTACTTCTCTGTGAGGCAGCTGACTTTTCCATTATTAGTAATTAGATTAAGTGATCTTAAATACAGATTTCAAATATTCTACACAGAATTAATTTTAAACTTTTTTAATTATTTTGAGCAGATGTGTAGCACTGTATTTTAAAATTTTCAGGAGCCAACTTAGAGAAGCTAAATATAAGAAGGTAATCTTCATGAGATGGTTCTACCATAAAATGTAAAGGTTTGATGGTTTTGCTTCTTTAGGTAAGGCTGAGAAGATTTTATTTGAGGAAAGATTTTTTGATATTAATTTGCTTTCTCATTTTATAGTTATTTATTATTATTATTATTTTATTCTGGTTTTCTACACTTTATATTTTATCTCCCTCCTAGTCCACCCTCTGACTGTTCACATCCCATACTTCCTCCCCATCTCCCTGTCTCTACAATGAAGTCCCCCCCCAGACATCTAAACTCCCTGTGGTCTCCAGTCTCTTGAGTGATAGGTATATCTTCTCTGACTGAACCCAGACCTGGTAATCCTTGGATGTATATATGTTGGCCTCAAATCATCTGGTATATGCTTCCTGGTTGGTGATACAGTATCTGAGAGACATCATGGGTCCAGATTAATTGAGATTGCTGGTCCTCCTACAGGGTCACCCTCCTCCTCAACTTCTTCTAGCTCTTCTGTAATTTAATCACAGGAGACAGCAGCTTCTGTCAATCTGTTAGGTGCAAATATCTGCATCTGAATCTTTCAACTGTTTGTTGTGTCTTTTGGAGGCTAGTCATGATAGGTCCCTTTTGTAAGTACTTCATAGCCTCAGTAATAATGTCAGGCCTTTGGGCCTCTCCGTGAACTGGATCCCACTTTGGGCCTGTTGCTGGACCTCCTTTTCCTCAGGCTCTTCTCCATTTCAATCCCTTCAGTTGTTTTAGACAGGAACAATTATGGCAATATGTATAAATTACTATGTATTAACCCATACTCTGTAGAACAATGAAGTTTTATTCTCTTGTAGAAGTACTATATAAACAAATAGATAATTTGTTAATTCTTAATGATGATTCTATAAGAATTCCTAAAATGATATTAGTGATTATTAAGATATTTTATATTAGGACTGCTCTTAAGTACTTGCTGGTGTCAAAATTGCAATTAGGACACTGCTAGTCTACCACTGTCACTAGTTAATTGCTTCTGAGATAGTAAGCAGACATCTACAACTTAGTGTACATTCCAAGAGTTTTTAAAAAATTAACCAAAAGTCATAAAAAGAAAGTAAGGATTTACTATAGGTGGAAGGACAGAACATATAAAATTGACTGGGTTTGTCTATATAAAACTTCAATAATACCATAGTTACAAAAATTATGTTTTTTATCTCTCAAGGAACCTGTTCAATTTGTGATAGAATAGTGAATATTTAGCAGATAATTGCTTTTATTGGATATACATGTAATAATTCTGTATTGTAAACTTATTCAATTTATGATTTGAATTTATGTTTCAACATATAGTGATTCTTTGTAAAATATAATTAATGCTTGGAATCATTCAATCTATGCAATCTATTCTCTTAGAAAAGGTACAAAACACTAGGGAAGATTATATTGCAAAGGCACAGGCACTAAAACCATTGGTAGGAAAGGCTGTTGGGAGTAAGGGCATTGTGAACTAGGCATTACCAGAACATGAGGAAAAAGCAAGACTAGGAGAAAAAGAAATCAGGGAAAACTTTTTGAGAGGCATTTATTAGAGAACATTTTGTAGAACATTTTAAAGAGCAAGACAAGAAACTTTTAGAGAGAAGAACCATTTAGAAAAGAACTTTCTTAGAGAACTTTCATTGATAATTTTTTAGGAAAAACTGAGAAATAAAGGCTAAAATCACTTTCCTTTTTAAACTTATTATTAAATTACTTAATTTATTTAAAACCAAATGTTGCCCCCTTCTTAGTATCACCTCTCCAATTTCTTCACCCCATCCCCAATCCCCTTTGCTTCTGAGAGTGGTCCTCTACCCACCCATACACACCCTACTTCACTCCCTACAGCAGCATCTTTCTTTGTAGAATTAAGCTTCTACAGGATTAAACAAATCTTCTCCTACTGAAGCACACACACAGACACACACAGACACAGACAGACAGACAGACAGACACACACACACACACACACACACACACACACACACACATGTTTATGGAGCCAAATACCAGCTCATATGTGCTCTTTGGTTTTTGCCTTATTCTGTGTGAGCTCTTGTTGGTCTGATTACTTGATACTGTTTTTCAACTTAGAGAGTAGCAATCCCATTGACCTCTTTCTTTCTTTTTTTTTTTCTTTCGTTTTTTTTTTTATTGGAAATTTTTTATTGGAAAATTTTTTTTACATTTCAGATGTTCTCTTCTCACCCCATTTCCCCCCCTCCCTCCCAGGAACTCACTATCCCTTCCCCCCTCCTCCTGCCTCCACGTTGGTGTACCCCCACCCACCCTCCCCTGTACCTCACCTCCCCACCCTCGAGTATCCCCCCACAACGTCCAGTCTTCAAGGGACCAAGGATCTCTTCTCCCCTTTATATATAGCTCCCTTGCATATATAGCTGGAGCAATGGGTCCCTTCCTAAGTGCTCCCAGGCTGGTGGTTTAGACCCTGGGAGCTCTGGTTGGTTGGTATTGTTGCTTTCCTCATGGTGTCCCGAATCCTCTCAACTCCTTCAGCCTTCACTCTATCTTATCCATTGGAAACCCCATGATCAGTTTAATGGTTAGCTGTGAGCATCTGCCTCTGAGTATGTCAGACTCTTGCAGACTTCTAAGGAGACAGCTATATCAGGCACCTGTCAGCATGTACATCCTGACATCCACATCAACCTCTACCTTTGGTGACTGCACATAGGATGGATATCCAGGTGGAATGGTCTGTAGACGGTCCCTCCTTCAGTTTTTGTCCTGCACTGTGTCTCCATATTTGCACCCTTGAGTATTTTGTTACTCCTTCTAAGAAGGACGGAAGCCCCCACCCTACTTGGTCATCATTCTTCATGAGCTTTATGTGGTCTGTTAGTTGAATCTTGGGTATTTCAGGCTTCTGGGCTAAAATCCAATAATCAGTGAGTGAAAACCATGTATGTTCTTTTGTGATTGGGTTACTTAACTCAGGATGATATTTTCTAGTTCCATCCATTTATATAAGAATTTATCAAATTCATTGTTTTAATTGCTGAGTAATATTCCATTGTGTAAATGTACCACATTTTTTGTATCCATTCCTCTGTTGAAGGGCATCTGGGTTCTTTCCAGTTTCTGGCTATTATAAATAAAGCTGCTATGAACATAGTGGAGTATATGTCCTTGTTATGTGTTAGAGCATCTTCTGGATATATACCCAGGAGTGGTATAGCTGGGTCCTCAGGTAGTGATATGTCCAATTTTCTGAGGAACCGCCAGACTGATTTCCATAGTGGTTGCACCATCTTGCAATCCCAACAACAATGGAGGAGTGTTCCTCTTTCTCCACATCCTCCCCAGCATCTGCTATCTATCACCTGAGTTTTTTATTTTAGCCATTCTGAATGGTGTGAAGTGGAATCTCAGGGTTGTTTTGATTTGCATTTCCCTGATGACCAAGGATGCTGAACATTTCTTTAGGTGCTTCTCGGCCATTAGCATTTCCTCAGTTGAGAATTCTTTGTTTACCTCCTTACTCCATTTTTAATAGGGTTATTTGGTTGCCTAGAGTCTAATTACTTGAGTTCTTTGTATATATTAGATATTAGTCCTCTATCAGATGTGGGATTGGTAAAGATCTTTTCCCAATCTGTTGGTTGCCGTTTTGTCCTATTGATAGTGTCCTTTGCCTTATAGAAACTTTGCAATTTTATGAAGTCCCATTTGTCAATTCTTATCTTAGAGCATAAGCCATTGGTGTTCTGTTCAGGAACTTTTCCCCTGTGCCCAGATATTCAAAAGACTTCCCCCACCTTCTCTTCTATTAGTTTCAGTGGTTCTGGTTTTATGTTAAGGTCCTTTATCCACCTGGACTTGAGCTTTTTACAAGGAGATAGGAATGGATCGATTTGCATTCTTCTGCATGCTGTCCTCCAGTTGAACCAGCACTATTTGTTGAAAATGCTGTCCTTGTTCCACTGGATGTTTTTAGCTCCTTTTTCAAAGATTAAAAAGACGTAGACTATCAGACTGGATACATAAACAGGACCCAGAATTTTGTTGCATACAAGAAACGCACCTCAGTGACAAAGACAGACATTTCCTCAGAGTAAAAGGCTGGAAAACAACTTTCCAAGCAAATGGTCCCAAGAAACAAGCTGGAGTAGCCATTCTAATAGCAAATAAAATCGACTTTCAACCAAAAGTAATCAAAAAAGATAAGGAAGGACACTTCGTACTCATCAAAGGAAAAATCTACCAGGATGAACTCTCAATTCTGAACATCTACGCTCCAAATGCAAGGGCACCTACATACCTAAAAGGAACTTTACTAAAGCTCAAAGCACACATTGCACCTCACACAATAATAGTGGGGGATTTTAACACCCCGCTCTCCCCAATGGACAGATCATGGAAACAGAAACTAAACCAAGACACATTGAAATTAGCAGAAGTTATGGACCAAATGGATTTAACAGATATCTATAGAACATTTCATCCTAAAGTAAAAGAATATACCTTTTTCTCAGCACCTCATGGTACCTTCTCCAAAATAGACCATAAAATTGGTCACAAAACAGTCCTCAACAGATACAAAAAGATTGAAATAATCCCCTGCATCCTATCAGATCACCACGGACTAAAGCTGGTCTTTAATAATGACAGAACCAAGGGAAAACCCACATCCATGTGGGAACTGAACAATGCTCTACTCAATGATGACTTTCTCAAGGAAGAAATAAAGAAAGAAATTAAAGACTTTCTAGAATTTAATGAAAATGAGGAAACATCATACCAGAACTCGTGGGACTCCATGAAAGCAGTGCTAAGAGGAAAACGCATAGCTTTAAGTGCCTACAAAAAGAAATTGGAGAGAACACACATTAACAACTTGACAGCACACCTGAAAGCTCTTGAACAAAAAGAAGAAAATACACCCAAGAGGAGTAGGCGTCAGGAAATAATCAAACTCAGGGCTGAAATCAACCCAGTAGAAACAGAAAGAACTATACAAAATATCAACAAAACCAGGAGTTGGTTCTTTGAGAAACTCAACAAGATAGATAAACCCTTAGCCAGATTAACCAGAGGGCACAGAGACAGTACCCAAATTAATAAAATCAGATCTGAAAAGGGAGACATAACAACAGAAACTGAGGAAATTAAAAAAATCATCAGATCCTACTACAAAGGCCTATACTCAACAAAACTGGAAAATCTGGATGAAATGGACAATTTTCTAGACAGATACCAGTTACCAAAGTTAAATGAGGAGTAAATAAACCATCTAAACAGTCACATAACCCCTAAAGAAATAGCAGCAGTCATTAAAAGTCTCCCCACCAAAAAAAGCCCAGGACCAGATGGTTTTAGTGGAGAATTCTATCAGACCTTCAAGGAAGACCTAATACCAATTCTTTTCAAACTATTCCACAAAATAGAAACAGAAGGAACACTACCCAATTCGTTCTATGAAGCCAGAATCACACTCATACCTAAACCTCACAAAGACCCAACAAAGAAAGAGAACTTCAGACCAATCTCTCTTATGAATATTGATGCAAAAATACTCAATAAAATTCTAGCAAACCGAATCCAAGAACACATCAAAACAATCATTCATCATGATCAAGTGGGCTTTATCCCAGGAATGCAGGGATGGTTCAATATTTGGAAATCCATCAATGTAATCCACTATATAAACAAACTCAAGAAAAAAAAACCACATAATCATCTCATTAGATGCTGAGAAAGCATTTGACAAAATTCAACATCCCTTCATGGTAAAAGTCTTGGAAAGATCAGGAATTCAAGGCCCATACCTAAACATAGTAAAAGCAAAATACAGCAAACCAGTACCCAATATCAAACTAAATGGAGAGAAACTTGAAGCATTCCAACTAAGATCAGGGACTAGACATGGCTGCCTACTCTCTCCCTACCTATTCAATATAGTACTGGAAGTCCTAGCCAGAGCAATTAGACAACAAAAAGAAGTCAAAGGAATACAAATAGGAAAGGAAGAAGTCAAAATATCACTATTTGCAGATGATATTATAGTATACTTAAGTGACCCCAAAAACTCCACCAGAGAACTCCTAAACCTAATAAAAAACTTCAGCAAGGTGACAGGTTATAAAATCAACTCGAACAAATCAGTAGCCTTTCTCTACATGAAAGATAAACAGGCTGAAAAAGAAATTAGGGAAATGACACCCTTCACATAGTCACACATAATATAAAATACCTCGGGGTGAATCTAACCAAGCAAGTGAAAGATCTGTATGACAAGAACTTCAAGTCTCTGAAGAAAGAAATTGAAGAAGATCTCAGGAAATGGAAAGATCTCCCATGCTCATGGATTAACAGGATTAATATAGTAAAAATGGCCATCTTGCCAAAAGCAATCTACAGATTCAATGCAATCCCCATTAAAATACCAACTCAATTCTTTACAGAACTATAAAGAGAAATTCTGAAATTTATTTGGAACAACAAAAAACCCAGGATAGCGAAAACCATTCTCAACAATAAAAGAACTTCTGGAGGAATTGCCATCCCTGACCTCAAGCTTTACTACAGAGCAGTAGTGATAAAAACGGCCTGGTATTAGTACAGAGACAGGCAGGAAGATCAGTGGAATAGAGTTGAAGACCCAGAAATGAATCCACACAACTATGCCCATTCACCTCTTTCAATCCTTTCCCTATCTCTTTAATAGTGGTTGCTCACTTCAGTCCAATGGTTGGCTGCATGTATCTACATCTGTCTCAATCAGCTGATGATAGAGCCTATCACAAGCTGTCTGCAAGCACAACATGGTGTTAATAATAGTTTCTGGTAGGATGTCTGCACATGTGATGGATTCCAAGTTGGGCAAATCAGTGGATGACTTTTCATTCAGTCTCTGCTTCATTTTTGTGCTAGCATTTTATTTAGACAGGAACCGTTCTGCATCAAAAATTTTTTAGATTGTTAGATAACATTATGAGTCAATTGGGTGCCATATCTCTCTACTAGAGGTGGTCCCTTTCAGTTCTGTCTTCCCACTATTGGGCGTTTTGGTGAAAGTCATCCCCATTGAGTCCCAGGAGCCTCTCACATCACAAGTCTTTGCTGCTTTCTATAGGTTTCCCCTGACTCCAATCCCTAACAGATGCAGATTTCAATTCATTTTCCTTACCCCCTGGGCTTCTCTCTTTTTTCCCCTCATAAACAGATCCTACCCCCTTTTTCCTCTCTCTCCTTTCTCCCACCCAGGTCTCTCAATTTATTTGCCTCCTCTTGACTATTTTGTTCCTCTTCTAAGTGGTATTGAAGTATCCACACTTGGGCCTTCCTTCTTATTAAACTTCATATGGCCTGTGAGTTGTATCATGGGTATTCTGAACTTTTTATATTATATCCACTTACTAGTGAGTACATATTATGCATATTCTTTTGAAATTGAGTATCCTCATGCAGGATGATACTTTCTAGTTGCACCCTTTTACTTGCAAAATTCATTATGTTCATGTTGTTAATAGCTGAAGAGTATTCCATTGTGTAAATGAATCATATTTTCTGTATCTGTTCTTTAATTGAGGGATATCTGGGTTGTGTCTATTTTCTGGATATTACAAATCAGGCTACTATGAGCATAGTGGATCATGTGTCCTTGTGGTATGATGGACCATCTTTTGGGTATATAGTAAGGAATGGTATAGCTGGGTCTTCAGGTAGAAGTGTTTCCAATTTTCTTAGGAACCACCAAATTGATTTCCATAATGGTTGTACCATTTTGAAATTCCACCAGCAATGGAGGAGTGTTTTGCTTTCTACACATTCTACCAATCCACGAGCATGGAGATCTTTTCATAATCTGCAGTCTTTGATTTATTTCTTCAAGGAGTTGTTTTTTGTCATACAGATTTTTCATTTGATTTAATAAAGTTACACCAAGACAATTTATAGTACTTATGACTATTGTGAAATGTATTGTTTGCCTGAATTCATTCTCAATCTGTTGATTATTTAGATAAATGAAGGACACTGATTAGTTTGTGTTAAGTATATATCCAGCCATTTTGCTGAATTTGTTTGTGGCGTGTAGTAGTTCTCTGGTATAAAATTTGGGTTCACTGATATATACTATCATTAAGTTATAACTTTAAATACTATATTGAGTAAATATGGAGAGAGTGGTCAGTCTTCGTTTGTCCCTGATTTTATTGGGATTGCATAAAATTTCTCTATATTTAATTTGGTGCTGGCTGTTGGTATGCTGTATATTGCATTCCTGATTTTTCTAAGACTTTTAACATGAAGTGTTATGTATCTTGTGGAAGACATTTTCAGCATCTATCGAGATGAACATTTGATTTTTTTTTATTTAAGCTTGTTTACACTATGGATTATATTGGTGGATTTCCATATATTGAACCATCTCTGTGATGAAGTCTAATTATTCATGGAAAGTGATCGTTTTGATGTGTTCTTGGATTTGTTTTGTGAGAAAATTATTGAGTATTTTAACATTGATATTCATAAGTGAGACTGATCCAACATTCTCTTTCTTTGTTGAGTCTATTTGTGGCTTATGTAGCAGCATTGTAGGAAACAAAACGTGGGCAGTTCCCCGGGGCCCCAAAGCCTCCCGCGTGGCGGCTGAGGCAGCCAGCGACTGGGGCAGGGTCTCATGCGCGGGATTCTGCCTGCTTCTGATGAGGCAGCAGAGGTGGAGTGGGCCGAAGCGGAGGCCTGGGTCCGGAGCACTTCCCTCCCGGGACGCTGTAGTTCCCACATGGTCGAGGCGGTCGCAGAGTAGAAGTAGGCAGAAGCAGATATGTGAAATTGAGTTTCCATGAAGTAATTTTATTGTCAAGAATGGTGAATCTGGTGCGCTCTCCCCAAAAAGCCAGGAGGGGCTCCCTTATATTGGGAAGTATCAAGGGGAGGAGTTAGGGAGGGGAAAACTTAATTACCTACATCCCCCAGCCTCATTAATATGCAAATCTCAAGGCAGAGGGCTCTTAGGTACACCCCTTACCCATGTCTTACACAGGTGAAATGGAGAGGGCGGGTCTGGGGCCTGGCTTTTGGGGTCTTGGCCACACCTGCAATCTCAGGGTTTCCAGGCCAATGGCAGCCCTTCCATGGCCCAACACAGCATAATTTTGGCTTAATAGAATGAATTAACTAGTATTCTCTCTATTTCTATTTTGTAGAATAGTTTAAGAAGTATTGGTATTAGGTCTTCTTTGAAGGTCTGATAGATTTCTGTACTAAAACCATCTGGTCTTGCATTACAATGGAAGATGAGTGTCTTTGTCTGGTTGCTATCAATACAGAGAATGCTAGTGCTTTTGATAAGGTTGGTTATACAATATTAGATGCACTGAAGGCCATCTAGAGAACATGATGATTTCTAGATGATAGAAAATAGTAATTATGTTTTATTTATGACCCTGCCTCAACATTTAAAGCCATAAACTTGTTGACAAACCTGCAGCACACCATCTTTAGAACTTTGTCACCTGCATTTCTCTCCTTCTCTGCTTTATCTTATGAAGGTCACAAATGTGTCATGCTCTGTCTTCATGACTTAGTGTCTTGTTTTTACAATTTCATTATCAATCCTTCCATATTACATGGATCATATTGCTAATTTACTTCTACATAGAGTGGAACATGGTTGTACTGACTGTGAACCTACCTAATCTTGCTAGGAGTGATTCATTATCTTGCTTACAAATTTGAAATTTGTGCAGACTGTGCAGTGATTGTTACTCCACAAATTTTTTTTTGAGAAAAATATTAAAGCAAATACTTTTTTCACACTCCAAGCATCTAGAATAGTGGATCCAACTTCCCTATTTGTACAAATCAAATTTTGCTTCCTAACAAATATGAGGAAGTTTAGCTATGAATGCCTTAAAAGTTCAAAGGGTCCATGGAACTCAGGTACAAAGAGACTCATTGTAACCCAGTGATGATATAGTGAAAGAGACGTATATTGAAGTGCCTTTCAATATTGTTACTATTTTTAATGTGAAGTCTTTCATTGAATAAATGAATATTCTTATGCCCAGAGAAGATGAAATCTAAATCTTTCCCTTCATGTGTTTTAATTGAAATAGAACACAAACAAAATTTCTGTACACTTATTATGTATTGTGTACACACACACACACAAGCACATAATCTTGGGAATGCAATTTTGACAAACAGGAAAAATAAGTTTGGAAAATGAAGTTTAGATCATCTACAAAACAATCTTTGAGATTCTATAATGGTTTTTGTCACGATGAACTTTCTAAATTCTGTGTTATCAACAATATAGATTTGTTCAATATTTTATATTCAATTATAGTTGATTCTAGTACATGGACAATATTTATCAGATAATTGTATCAAACCTTTCTTAGGAAAATGGCAATCAGCAGTTGAACTATACCCTCGAACATCTGGCAACATTGTCGATTGATCTGATTCTTGCTGGGTCAGATTCAATAAGCTCAACGATGAAATTTGCTCTCCTGCTCTTGATGAAGTACCCACACATCACAGGTAAGGACATAGGTGATGAAAAACAGCATTCCTTGAGGATGCTAGGAATATACAGATTGTGTCCTACATGTTGTTGTTCAAAATATCAATATTTAACTTTCTATTCCATTGGCTTTAGTGAGAATGATGACTGAATGAAATGAAGAGATCTTAGCTGTTGAAAGGCTTGTCCTTTGCCTGACTTCTCTTTCAGGTGATCTGTAGTAAGCACCTTGAACATATATTAGAACATGGTTGCATAATATTTTCATCTCCAAATTTAGGCCCTCAGAGTAGATGAATTCTTGCAGTTGTCTTCTTTATTGTGATAAATTAATTCTGGGATAGATACGAGAAAACATAGCTCATTAAAGCATAAAATAATGTCCAGTATTTAATGTGTTTTCCTGGGAAATGTTTATTCTGTGAAGCATTTTAAATTGTTTGGTTCATGATAAATTTATTGCCTTTGATATCAAGGTTATGATGTCAAATTTATAGAATAGAGAGTTTTATCATGTAAAATAAAAGTTCTGATGAGCAATATTTTTTAAAACATACCAAAAAGTTTCATTATACAAATAACATTATTGTAAAAATTTTATGCGTAAATAGAACTAGGCATTCCCCATTAATGAAACATACCTTTCATTCTGTGTCACTATTCACTGAAATGACAATAGTATAATTTTATGAGACAGAATTATGTCATTTAGGGTAGGACAATCAGAAAACAGTAAGCAACAGAATCCTTCAAAATATAACTATAATACAACAGTAATGAAGAGTGATGTGGGAAATACCCTGGAAGATGATAGGGGAACATATGCTTGAAGAATTGCTATAGAATAGGAAAAGCATACTGTGCCTCTCCAGTGTCCCTAAGGTTTCCTCTTTGCATCTAACAATTTTAAATAGAAAGCCAGAAAGGGAACAAGATGCTTCCCTGACTACTCTTCCCTTAATTACTTCATCTGTCTGGAGAGAGTTTCCAACACATAAAACCTAGAATTACTTTAAAAAGTCAACAGGAATCCATGTATAAAAGAACATAGAATGGTTGACAGTGAAAGAATAACGTAGAGGCTGAATGTGCAGAACTGGCAATGTTGAATAGAGAGTCTTAGAGCTTGTCTCCACCATTTCAAGAATATCTACTGCTGAATCTTTTGCCCAGCTTGTAATGCACTATAAATATCTCCATGTTTTGTATAGACATTTTTTTCCAATATCCATCAGAAATAACAGTATAAAAACCAGAATGTAAACAATGGAAATAAAGCACAAAGATGATCAGGTTTATCCACAATACACACTTAAAATACTGATACTATACCAGAATTCTCAAGAGTAGCCAGTGATTGTCTTTTGCCTTGAAAAGCAAAAATGTAAAGATAGATCTTCAACTGTAAATTTTTCTCACTATATTGATTTCTTTATGAAACCATGGAGGATGTTTTCCATCCTGTTGTCTAAAGTAACTTTCTACAAAGAAATTAACTCCAGATACTTGTATAATTTATGAGAGAAGTTGATGCATTCAAAGAGTGTTCTAGACACTAGAATTAGAAAGTCCCAGATTTGGTATTCACCTGGGGGATGAACAGAGATTGAGGGACAACACAGAATTAATGGATATTTTCTTTTCTTCATTAAGTGCACATTTATTCTAAGAGCTGTAACATCTACTTGAATACTTGGAAGTAATTCTAAATCATGAAATAGAAAATCAAAAACTAATGTGAACGACATACATTAATCAAAAAGTATATCAATAATGTAAATAAACTCACATTGGAGATAGGGAATCATATTTATACATTTACAACTCTTTTAACATTTTGTCTATATTACCAAATATGGCAATCAAAGATTGATACATGTGTGGGCATTCATGTGTATATGTATTTCCATTTCTACTTGCAGATATGTATTTATAAATAGGATTTAGCTATAGGTGATGTTTTCTTTTCTGCTACCAATGTCTCAATAAATATTGTGTATGATTGAGTATATAAAATAAGAATTGTTTAAAATACAAATATATTTCTAAGTAGTTGTTGGTGATGAACCTGCCCACTGATATTTAAAAATAAGATAGGTAGAATAAAATTGCACAAGGTCTTCACATACATAATTTTAAAGTCAGTACTACATTCACTAATTTAATAACTTATTTCTGATATCTTTTATTAATGTCTATAATGTGAAAATTAATTGTACTCTGTTTTATTCTTACCAACATTTATTATATATCATATTATTTGATAACATGTATAAAATAATTAACATATAATGAATCATATTATGTATGTGATAGAATCATAGTATAAATCTACATTAGAATAATCTTATGTATCTAAGTTTACTCCTCAGCATGAAATATATGTTCAAATTGCTACTGAGCCACTTTCTTCATGGCCTAGGTAGCTGTGAATTAATGGGAGATACAGGCTATACTTTTCCTATTCCAATATTTGTCATTGCTTGTATTCAGCTAAAGTGCAGGAAGAGATTGACCATGTGATTGGGAGACATCGAAGCCCCTGTATGCAGGACAGAATCCACATGCCCTACACAAATGCCGTGGTGCACGAGGTGCAGAGATTCATTAACCTTGCCCCAAACAGTGTGGCACATGAAGTGACCTGTGACACTAAATTCAGAAACTACTTCATCCCTAAGGTAATCTTGTTTTTCTCTGCTGTACTTCTGTGCTCTTGATGCTCTCAGTTTCAGTGTGGTTCCAGTCCCCTCCATCACACTATGTTTTCCATTGCTTATGCTGGTTCACAATTGGTAAAGTAGCTATAAGCAGGCAGGCACATGGTAGTGGCAATTGGACATTTGCTTTGTCTTTCAAAGATTACTTGGATAAAGATTGGTTGTTTTTGTTCTCATCTATATTTTCCAATTTGAGTTAAATTCAGCCAATACCTTTTGGAATTTTTATTATTGAGAGGAAAATCTACAAATAATTAGAAGTAGTTTATATGCTTAACTCTTCAATTTATGAAAAAGGCTGTATCATATTTTGACTTATGTTTGGTTTATTTTAGTCATAATAATTTCCTTTCAGTGATATATTGTTCATAAAGTTTTTGAGTTTTACTGAATAGTGAGTATTCTTTTGTTATTATTTTTTAAACATGGTGTATAGAAACAAATTATTATGTGATTTTATTTTATCTAATCTCATCTATTTTACTAGTTACTGATGTTTTCACTGAAAATATATGCAGAACTGAAGGTGGCTTCTAGATAACATTTTATCTATACTTTTATTTTCATATGTTTGTACTTCATTATCATTCAAGTTATTATTGGTCCATTAAGTTATTATTGATGAATTTTAAAAATCATTAATTTATAATGCTACTAATTTCAAAACTTAATGAAAATAAAATGTTTATAGAAGTATATCAGGACACTTGGAATATGTGTGCACTCAGAGAATAGAAAGGACTGAGGAACTCAAAATGTGAGTTATACTATTAATTCATGATTCATCTAGAGAACTGATGAGGTTGACATAAATATTATGAGGTAAAGATGACTGAATGAATAAGAACAACTGATATATAAGCACATTCATGTTATTTATGATCAGTATAACTGTAACATTTCTCTGTCAATTTGAAAGACTTTAGATGATTTGGAAAGTGATTTTCTTAGATTAAATCATAGCCAAAGGATAAAATAATTAGCATATATTAATGAATTATATTAGCTATATGATAGGATGATGGTATAAGTCTATATAAGACTAATTCTATGTATCGAAATTTCTGGATAATCAGCACCCAGATATATAATTACACCAAATCCAGGTGCCTAGATGCCAGGACAATTACAAAATCAATTACCAAAGCATTTTTTCATCATTAGAGCACTGCTAGGCTACTGTAAAAAGCTCTTAATACTCTAACACATTATAAACAAAAGAGGGGACCTTAAAGAAGTGAGTAAATTCCTTAAAAAAATTGAATAAAAGACAAATAAATGTTCGAAGAAATAAATAAATCCCTTAGCAAATGACAAGAATAACATGCCCAAAAAAATAAAAGCAAACAAATGAGAATACAGCTGATGTAAATTGAAATACAAGCAATGAAAAAACACAAAGAGAGAAAATTCTGAAAATGGAAAATCTAGGTATATAAACAGGAGTTACACACACAAGCGTTACCCACAAGGATGGAAGAATGAACTTCAGGCATTGAGAATACAATAGAAGAAATGTACACATCAGTCAAAGAAAAGGTTAAATAGTAAAAAAATTCTTGAAACAAAACATCCAGGAACTCTGCATTACTATGAAAAGACTAAGTTTATTTGATCAAATAATAATAGGAACAGGAGAAAAAATTAGTGCAGAGGTCCTCCAAAATATGTTCATCTAAATCACAGAAGAAATTTTTCCCAACTTAAAAAGGAGATTCATACAAGAATACAAGAAATAAATATACATGAAATATATTGTTCCAGATATGAAAGTTTTCTCTCAATATCAGAATTGAAATACTAAACCTGCTGAACAAATAAATAATATTGAGAGTTGCAAGTGGGAAATATAGACATATGCAAATTATATCTGCTATCTCAATGGAGACTCTAAAAGGGAGAAGGGGATGAGAAGATGTTCTGCAGAGCCTAAGAGACCAAAGATGTCAGTCAAAAGTTCTAGATTTAGGAAACTTTTCAGTCACCATAAAAAACAAACAAACAAACAAACAAACAAACAAAAACCACCAAGATATTCTATGATAAAGTTTAACTCAAAAACTATCTATATAAAAATTCAGTCTTACAGGTGATACTAGAAAGAAAACTCTATCCCAAGGAGGTTAACTATACCCATGAAAACACAGAAAATATATAACCCCACACCAGAAAAAATAAAACAAATAAAGACCCCTACCTGCTACATACACACCAAGAACAATACCACCCAAAACAATACAATAACAAGAATTAACAATCATTGGCCACTGATATTTCTCAATTTTAATGGATCCTACCCTCCCCCTAAAGATTTAGACTAACAGAATGAATAAAAAAGCAGGAGCTATCCTTTTTCAAGGGCATACAATAAACACACTTCATCATCAAAGACAGTCATTTTGCCGGGTGGTGGTGGCACATGCCTTTAATCCCAGCAATTGGGAGGCAGAGGCAGGCGGATTTCTGAGTTTGAGGCCAGCCTGGACTACAGAGTGAGTTCCAGGACAGCCAGGCTAAACAGAGAAACCCTGTCTTGAAAAACCAAAAAATAAATAAATAAATAAATAAATAAACAAACAAATAAACAAAGACAGTCAATGCTTCAGAGTGTATGGTTGAAAAAATATTTTCCAAGGAAAAGGACCTAAGAAGCAAGCCGGTATAGACATTCTAATAAATAACAAATAGACTTACTGTGTGAATGAGGATAGACACATCGTATCCATTTAAGGAATAATGCACCAAAATGATATTTTACTTTTTAACTATTATGCTCCAAACACAAGTACATCTTCTTTGTAAAAGAAAATTACTAAAATTAAAAAAAACACATCAATACTAACACATTGGTAGTAGGAGACTTTAATATCCAACTTGTCTGAAATAATAGGCCATCCAGATGAAAACTAAGTAAGATATACTGGATTTTCACAAACTTCACATCTGACAGAGGACTAATACTTAAACTATATAAACAAAGACTAGATATCAACAAACCAAATAATGAAATTATTTTAAAAAACTGTACTGATGTCAACATAGAATTTTCAGTAGAGGAGTCTTAAATGGTTGAGAACCACTTAAAAAATAGAAATGTTCAACATCCTTATCCATCAGGAAAATTCAAATCAAAACTACTCTTAGATTCCACCTTACACCTTTCAGAATAGGTAAATCAATTGTATAAGTGACAGTTCATGCTGACCAGGATATGAACCAATGGGGACATTCCTGTATAAGCTGCTGGGAGTGCAAACTTACACAGGAAGATAATTTAATTGAAATGAATACAGCAGTTTCTCAGAAAATTTGGATCAATCTATTTCAAGACTCAGATTTCCACTTTTAGTGGAAAAGATAAATCCATCCTAGCACAAGGGCACTTGCTAAATTGTATTCATAATGGCTTCATTCAGAATAGTTAGAAATAGGAAACAATCTAGATGCCCCTCAACTAAGATAGGGATAAAAAATGTGGTACATTTACACAATGGAGTTTTCAATCAGATGTTACAAAACATGACATCATGAAATTTTTAGGCAAATGGATGGAACTAGAAAAAAAAAATCATCCTGAGTGAGGTAACCCAGACCCAGAAAGACAAACATGGTCTGTACTAACTTATACTCTCTGTAGATATTAGCTATTAAGTAAAAGATAATCATGCTATAATCCACAAACCATGACAGCTTAAATTACAAGGGGGAAGAAACAAGAGTTTAGGGGAAGAGATGACTGGAATTGGTTAGTGTTTTGGTATGTTTGTGGAAATCTAGTGCAATAGAAAAATCCATGGAATCTAAAAAGGGGACCCTAGAGAGGAGTCCTAGGATTAGGAGATAAGGGACTAGACATTTTTTCCACCAGACAAGGATTCCAGTAGTGGGGCTAGGATACCAACCCAGGCATAAAACCTTCAAACTACAATTTGCCCTTCCTCGAAAATATTCTGGAGTAATGGAAATCAGAACTTATGAGACTAACCAACCACTGACTGGTGTAAATTTCATGCCAAGTCAGAGGGCATAGACTGGACACTATATAGGTGTAGATGGCCAAAACTGAATGTGGAACATTCTGGTTATCCATAATAGAGATGAACCAAGCTGGCAAAAAAAAAAAAAAAAATGAAATCCATTAAATGATTTCCAATTATATTCAACTATGTTAGTACCCAGTATAGTTGTCATCAGAGAGGATTACTAAGGCAGTGGATGGGGCAGATGCAGAGACACATACCCACAAATAATGTAGAGCTTAGGAACACCACAAGAGATGGTGAGGTAAGATTGTTGGAGACAGGGGATAAAGATAACAGGAGAACATGACACACAGAATCAATGGGTGGGGCTCATAGGACTTACAGAGATAGAGATGCAATCTTAGAGCCTGCATGGTCGCACTAGGACTCTGAAAATACATTAGGTTGATTGGATTGGTCTAGTGGGACCTCTAACATGGGAGTGTGGTGTGACTCCTTTTCCCTGCTTTTCTTAGTAAAAAGAACTTATCATGTTACTAAGTTTCCTCATCCTGTTTTTTGATATGGGACTTATGCTTAATCTTATTAGATCTTGTTGTCACAATGTTCAGTTGTATCCTTAGGGGGGAACAGGTTTTTGTTTGGGGGTTTTATTTATTTATTATTTATTTTGTAAAGGTAAAGAACAGGGTAGTGGTCTTGTATAAAGGGTTGCTTAGTGAGAAAATGTGAGGAGTAGAGGGAGGGTAGGATCCTGTCAGAATGCATTGTATGAAAGAATAAATACAAAGAAATAGGAAAAGGGATTCTACTGCTTCTAATCCTGGTTGAATATTTCCTTTCCTTCAACAGTCCCCTTTTGTTTGTATATTTGCATGTGTCTTTAATACATAAACTCTGAGTGTGAGAGCAAACAATTCCATCTATAGCATTCAAGACCTGAATTATATTCATGAGGAAAAAGAAGTACAATTTGTCTTTTTAGACCTTGCTTGTTTACCAGCATGAATGACTTCCTGTTTTTTTCATACAAAAACAAGTTTCCATTTGAAATCATGTCCATGTGACCAATGAAAATCAGTTGACAAACTAGAGCAGTATGTGATGAGACAAACCTGCAGGAAAAGAGAATCAGCAGCATTAGCACCAAATGCCCAATGTAATTCAAGTGTCACTGAAGGCACTTTACTCACACCACTGTGGCTAATGTCAGAGTCCTCACTGCACCTTGCAGGATTTATTTCTTGAAATGTCCCTAATACTTTTGAACTTCCTCTATGGAGTAAAGGTATATGTTTAGCACTCTGATATATTTGTACATTGCTTTCTCTGCTGTTTATTGTTTGCAGGAACAACAGTAATAACATCACTGTCATCAGTGCTGCATGACAGTAAGGAGTTCCCCAACCCAGAGATGTTTGACCCTGGCCACTTTCTAGATGAGAATGGAAACTTCAAGAAAAGTGACTACTTCATGGCTTTCTCAGCAGGTAATAGAAACTCTTTCCCAGGGCTATAGTGACACCAGGAACTTGTGGGACTTATAGTGGCTCCCAGTTGCTGTAGACTTGCAATTTGTTCATGAGCAGCAAGCATTCCTCCTAGTGTCCATGTGTTGTCCTTGATAATGATGAGACTTTTTCCTTGAAAGAATCAAATATTGAGGATTCACTGTGTTTGTGCTTTTTCTAGCCATCCTTGTTGATATACATTTGCAAATTCCTTTATGTACATCTTGGGGATATCGTTATGTACAACTTGAGAATCAATGCCACTTAGTCTTTGTGAAATCACCATTAAGATAAAGACCAAACCACAATTTGAATGTATATCTTTGTTATATCACTTTTTTTCAGGCTTAGCTATACAGAAAAAAAATTAAGTTAAAAAGTAAAATAAATAAAATCAAAATGCCAAAAATGCTCCAATAGGCATAAAGTCCAAAAGGGAAGTAGATGGCAAGCAGGGTGATACAGTTGGACTTGTTGTTTGGAGAGTGTTACATATCACTGAACAAACATGCTGCTTGGGAGAATTCTCCACAATTTTTATACTCTAGAATGTCAAAGTTAACATAAGAATTTTAAACAACATTATAATTGAGAAATTTCTACCTGCACAAAGAACATAAGTGAGAGCAGAAAAAAAAGAATAATATTTTTTAGATCTCATTTTGTATTGTTTTATTTCATATGTGTAAAAGGCCTTTGATAAAAACTACCCCAAATTTCAACACAACCATCACATGTCCATAACATAAAGATCAGCACATTTTTTTCCACTTTCACACAACCTTTAAACACTGATTCACTATGTCTGTTAAATTTTTGGGTTTAGTGACAAACCCCTGGGGAATAGTAACTCACATAAAGCCTATTCCCAAAATAAAATTGGCTTCCATCTTAGTAACCTGAGGCTGCCAGTAACATCTCATTAGGAATGAGGCTTTGTGAGCAATTCCCAGTCTTTGCGAAATTTGCTTGTGTTGACATTTACAGAGGTAACAGGGGATGAAAAGCTTGCATTTAAAGAACATGCAGCCTTGCATAAACCTGAGTTTTTTTTAATGCCTCACCCTGGTCTAACAAACTTTTTATTTTTTCCCAGGAGAAAATTTAGGAGTCTTCTATCTCCCTAAATACTAGTTTGCATTCACTCACCCCATATGCAAATTAATACACATTTTCTTTTATAAAAAAAAAAATGAAAAACAGAAAGAATACTTTCAAATCCAGATGAAGAAACTTTCCCCTTACCCGAATTGTGGAAATTTGAAAAAGTGGCAGAAGCATGTTGGGGTCAGGGTTTCCCGTACTTTTCCCTCAATGAGAAATTTTAAATACAAATTTTCTTCTAAAGTTTACATGATCTTTCATTCATCAAGTATTTTGATAACAAACCATAACTTCACTCCTTACTCATTTGTTTTCCTGTCAATACCCTACGAATTTTTTTACAACTCTATAACAATTTGGTTTTAGGAAGTTATATTCTGTACATTTATCTTTTAGATTTTTTCAAGTACATGTCTTTTTTTTGTTTCTTTTTTTAAAGCTGAAAATTCTCATTGTTTTTGGGATTTTAAACTTAGATTGCTTTGGTAGGAAACCATTTTTTCCCCTAAACCTGAAGACTTGAATATTGGGTTTTCCATCTTCTGATTTATCTTTTAATTTATTTCTTTAATACTTAAATCTTTGTCTTTAATCTTTCATTTCTTTTTTAAGTTACCCTAAGATTTTTTTTGTTGTTGTTAAATATTGTTAAAGGTTGTTACTCAGACTCATTTCTCATAAAGTTGTCATTTGTAATAGAAAACCTATTGATTTTTATGTGCTGATTTTGTATCCTGATACGTTCTTAGAGAAATATCACTGTTGAGTTACCTAGTAGAAATATTTTAGGGTTTTATAATATACAATATTATCACCTCAACTAAGATACTTTGAAATATTCCTTTCCTACATGGTTTTGCCTTACTCTCCCTTCAATTGTCTCCCTTATTCTAGCATAGACACAAATGCGTATAGTGAATAAATATGGAGATAGAGGAACATATTTTTGCTTTTTCCTCATTTTTAGTAAAAATGGTTTAACACTTTCTTTTTAAGTTGATTTGAGTTAGTGGGTTTGCTCTAAAATACGTTTTATTTGTTGAGTAAAAATTCCCTTCTATCTTCTTAGCTTTCTAGACTTTTCTCAATGAAGGAATCTTTTTTAAGGAAATGCCTATCTAAAGAGATGACCAAGGTGTTCTTATCATTTAAAATGCTTATATTGTGGATCACATTGTTTTATATAATGTCAAACCATCCCTTCCATCTCTGGGATGAAAGACTACATGAATAATCTTATTGAGTATTCTAGTGTATGTAAGCAAGATTTTAACTGTTATTTAATCTATGAATGTAAGTCAATTTAGTTTTGAAATTCCTTTATATTTGTGTCTTTAATTAGTTTTAGCCATCTGGTAATTGTGACCTCAAAACAAAATAAGCAGTTCCTTTTGTTTCTACTTTGAAAAATAAATTTTGGGATATTGTCCTATAATTTTCAACTGTAAAACTGTGTAGAATTAATTGCATCAGAATTGGTCAGCTCTGGCAGAAGCCTCTCAGGATATACTATATGCAGGTCCTGTCAACATATAGGTTTTGGAATCACAATAATGTCTAAGTATGGTTCCACTATATGGGATGAATTCCCAGGTGAATCAGCCTCTGATTGCTTTTTCCTTACAGTTTCTGCTACATTCTTTGTCATTGTATTTCCTTTAGACAGGCAGCAATTCTGAGTGAAATATTTTGGTATGGTGGGTGGCACCAATCTTTACTGTGGGCCATGGCTTAACCTCTGGATATGATCTTCTACAGGTTCTCTCACCACTTTGTTGCATATTTTCAGCTAAAGCCATCCCTGTTAAGTCCTTGGAGCCTCCTGGCAAATGGGACTTTCTGGCAGCTGCCCCCAGTTCCCAAACCCTCACAGTTATACATACTCTACAATTTCCTGATCCTCGTTCATCCACCCTCACTTCTCCCCATACCTTCATCTTGGACCCCTTTTCCCTCCACTTCTGCCTCTTTCCCTCCCAAGTTCCCCTCCACCCTCAATCTTCCATGATTATTTAGTTTCTTCTTCTAAGTAAGATTTAAGAACCCACACTTGGTCTTCTTCTTGGTTCCATGATTGGTCTGGAATTAATGTGGTTGGTATTCTGAAGCTTTATGCAATATCCCTCATCAGTGAGTACATACTTTTTTTTAAAAAGGGGGAAAAAAAAGGGGGGCTTTAAAAAAGGGCATTTTTTAAAAACTTAAACCCTCAGAAACTTTTTTCTGGGGGCCCCCAACTTTTGTCGGAAAATTTTTGTTTTTCCCTGATTCCTTTTTTGTTTTTTTGGGTAAAAGGGAAATTTTCCAAATTTTAAAAAAAAGTTTTTTCAAAAAAAAAAAAAAAAAAAAAAAAGATTGATTTGTTCTCCCTTTTTTTTGAAAAAAATAAAACAAATACATTTTTTTTTTTTTTTTTAAATTTTTTATTTTTTTTTTTTTTATAAAATTGGGGGGGTTTTTATTTTAAAAATTTTTAAAAGGTAAAAAATTTTTATTTATTTAAAGGATTTTTTTTAATATTTTTTTTTTTTTTGGGGTTTTTTTTAAAAATAATTTTTTTTTAAAAAATTAAAATTTTTTTTATTTTTTTTAAATTAAAAAACCCCAAAATTTTTACCTTATTTTATTGTTTACCCCCAAAAAAGACATATTTAAATCAATTTTTCAAAAAAAAAAATTTTGGGTGGTTAATTTTACTCCTCTTTTTTTTAATTTTTTGGTAAATAATTTTCCTTTTTCTTGTTTTAAAAAAAATTTTTTCAAATATTTTTTTTTTAAAGTTATTCTATACGGGCTATTTCAAAAAAATTTCCCTTTCTTTAAAAAATGGTTTTTTTATCAGTTGAATTTTTAAAACCCCAACTCTTAATTTCCCGTTTATCTATTTTTTCTTCAATTTTGCCCCAAAATTTTTTGCTTTATAATACCCCACCACGGTAAGGAATTGAGAAAAAAACAATTCCTTGGGGTGCAGGAATATAAGATTGGTCCTACTGTTGTTGTTCAAAATACAATTTTAACTTTTTTTCCTTTGGTTTAGTGAGAATGATGGCAAATGAAATGAAAGAATTTTACCTGTTAAAGGGCTTGTCCTTTGCCGACTTCTCTTTCGGTGATCGTATAAGCACCTTGAACATATATTAGAACAGGTTGCATATATTTTCATCTCCAAATTTTGGCCCCGGGTAGAAAAAATTCTTGCTTGTTTTTTCATATTGGAAAAATTTAATTCGGGATGATACAGAAAACATAGCCATTAAAAGCAAAAAATAATGTCCAAAATAATGTTTTTTTCCTGGAAAATGTTTACTGTGAAGCTTTTTTAAAATTGTTTGGTTCATGATAAATTTTTGCCTTTGTATCAAGGATGATGTAAAATTTTAAAAAAAGAGAGTTTTTCGTAAAATAAAATTCTGATGAGCAATATTTTTTAAAACAAACCAAAAAGTTTCTTTTTAAACAAAACATATTAAAAAAAATTTTATGCGAAAATAAACTGGCATTCCCCATTAATGAAACATCCCTTTCTTTCTTGTCACTTTTACTGAAATGACAATATATAATTTTAGGACAGAATTATTCATTTAGGGTAGGACTCAGAAAACAGAAACAACAAAAACCCTTTCAAAATAAAACTAAAATACAACAGTAATAAAGAGTGAGTGGGAAAACCCTGGAAATGAAAGGGAACAATGCTTGAAGATTGCAATAAATGGGAAAAAGCATACTGTGCCCTCTCCCAGTGTCCCAAAGGTTTCCTCTTTGCATCTAAAATTTTAAAAGAAAGCCAAAAAGGGGAACAAAAGTTTCCCGATACTCCCCCTTAATTACTTCATCTGCTGGAGGAGTTTCCAAACAAAAACCCCTAAATTATTAAAAAGTCAACAGGAATCCATGTATAAAAAACAAGAATGGGACATGAAAGAAAAACGTAGAGGCAAATGTGCAAACTGGCAATGTTAAATAAAAATCAGAGCTTTTTAAACCATTCAAGAATATCAAACTGCTGAATCTTTTCCCCAGCTTGAAATCACTTTAATATTCCAGTTTGTTAACATTTTTTCCCCCAAAACCATCAAAATACAGTATAAAAACCCAAAAGTAAACAAGGAAAAAGCACAAAGTGATCATTTTTTTATCCACAATAAAAACCTTAAAATACTGATACATACAAATTCTCAAGTAGCCATGATTGTCTTTTGCCTTGAAAAAGAAAAATTTTAAAGATAGACTTAAACGAAAATTTTTCTCACAAAAATTAAAATTTCTTTAGAAACCTGGGAATTTTTCCATCCTGTTGCTAAAGTAACTTTTACAAAAAAAATTAACCCAGATATTTTTAAAATTTTTAAAGAGAATTGATGCATTAAAGATGTTTTGACACTAAAATTAGAAATTTCCCAGTTTTTGGTTTTCACCTGGGGGATGAACAGAGATTGAGGGACAACACAGAATTTGGATATTTTTTTTTTTTTCATTAATGCACATTTTTTAAATTAACATTACTTGAATATGGAAGTAATTTAAAACATTAAAAAAAAAAAAAAATAATGTAACGACAACATTAATCAAAAAGTTTATCAAATGTAAATAAACCACTTTGGGGAATAGGGAATCTTTTTATACTTTTTACAATTTTTTAACATTTTTCATATTCCCAAAATAGGGAAATCAAAGATTGATACATGTGTGGGCATCATGTGTATATGTATTTCCATTTCCACTTGCAGATAGTTTAAAAATAGGATTTATATGGGATTTTTCTTTTCTGCTCCCCAATGTCTCAATAAATATTGTGTTGATTGAGTATAAAAAATAAGAATTTTTTTAAAATACAATAAAATTTCTAAGTAGTTGTTGTATGAACCTGCCCACTGATTTAAAAATAAGTGGGTTGAAAAAAAATTGACAAGGTTTCACTACAAATTTTAAAGTCAGTCTACTTTCACTTTTTTAAAAAATTTTTTTTCTGTATCTTTTTTAATGTCTAAAAGTAAAATTTTAATTGTACCCCTGTTTTTATTAAAACATTTATTATATACATTTTATTTGAAAACATGTATAAAATAATTAACATATAATGAATCATATAGTATGGATAAAAACTAGATAAATCACTTAGAATAATCTTTGTATCTAAGTTAAACCCCTCTAGCTGAATTAGTTAAAATTGCTACCGACCCACTTTTTTCATGGCCTGGTGCTGTAAATTAAGGGGAGAACAGGCTAATTTTTCCTATTCCAATATTTGTATTGCTTTTATTCAGCAAAGTGGGGGAAGAGATTGACCATGGTTGGGGGACATCGAACCCCGTATGCAGGACGAATCCACATGCCCTACACAAATGCCGTGTTGCCGAGGTCAGAGATTCTTTTAAACCTTGCCCCAAACATGTGGCACAAAAAGGGATGTGACACTAATTCAGAAACTACTTCATCCCAAGAATTTTGTTTTTCTCTGCTGTCTTCGGCTCTTGATTCTTCTAAAGTTTCAGGTGGTTCCAGTCCCCCTCCACACACTAGTTTTCCATTGTTTATGTGGTTCACAATTGGAAAGTAGCTATAAGCGGGGGCACATGGTAGGGCAAGGGGACATTGCTTTGTTTTTAAAAAATTTAATGGAAAAAATTTGGGTTGTTTTTTGTTTCATCTTATTTTCCAATTTGATTTAAAATTCAGCCAATACCTTTTGGAATTTTTATTTTTTGAAGGAAAATCACAAATAATAGAGAGTTTTTAAAATGCAAACTTTTTTCAATTTATGAAAAAGGCTGTATCATATTTTGACTTATTTTTTGGTTTTATTTTAGTCTAATAATTTCCTTTTCAGTGAAAATTTTGTTCATAAATTTTTTTGAGTTTTACGAAAGTGGTTTCTTTGTTATTATTTTTTAAACATGGTGAAAAGAAACAAATTAAAATTAAATGTATTTTATTTTATTAATCTCATCTATTTTACTAGTTACTGTGTTTCACTAAAAAATATATCCCAAAACTGAAGGGGCTTTAGAAACATTTATCTATACTTTTATTTTCATAGTTTGTACTTCATTATCTTCAAGTTATTTTTGCCATTAAGTTATTATTGATGAATTTTAAAAATTTTTAATTTATAATGTACAATTTTCAAAACTTAATAAAATAAAATGTTTAAGAGTATATCAGACCTTGGAAATGTGTGCACTCGAGAATAAAAGGACTGAGGAATCAAAATGTGAGTTAACTATTAATTCATGATTCATCAAGAACTGATGATTTGACAAAAAATTTATAGGAAAGGGAAAAACGAAGAAAAAGAACAATAAAAATTAACCATTCTGTTATTAGATCAGTAAACTGTAACATTTCTTGCCCAATTTTTGGAAAGACTTTAGATGATTTGGAAAAGTGATTTTTTTTTAAATTTTAAATAAGCCAAAGATAAAAAATTACATTTTAAAGTTTATATTGTTTTAAAAAGTAGGTGATGGTATAAGTTAATAAACTAATTTAAGTATAAAAATTTTTGATAATCAGCCCCCCAGAATAAAATTACACCAACCGGGTGCCTAAGCCAGGACAATTACAAAAAAATTCCCAAAGCATTTTTTCATCATTAGGCACTGCTATGACTGTAAAAAGCTCTTAATACTCTAACACAAAATAAAACAAAAGGGGGACCTTTAAAGAAGTGAGTAAATCCTTTTAAAAAAAATAAAAAAAAAGACAAAAAAAATTTTTGAAGAAATAAAAAAATCCCTTAAGAAAATGACAAAAAAACATGCCCAAAAAAAATAAAAGCAAACAAATGAGAATCAGCTGATGAAAATTTGAAATACAAGCAAGAAAAAACACAAAGAAAAAAAATTCGAAAAGGAAAAATTTAGATAAAAAACAGGATTTACACACACAAGCTTTTCCCCACAAGGAGGAAAGAATGAACTTCGGGCTTTGAGAATACAATAGAAGAAATGAACTCAGTCAAAGAAAAGTTAAATAGAAAAAAAATTCTTGAAAAAAAAACATCCAGGAACTCTGCATTACTATAAAAACAAAGTTTATTTGATCAAAAAATAATAGGAACAGGAAAAAAATTTAGTGCAGGGGCCTCCAAAAATTGTTCATTCTAAATCACAGAAAAAATTTTTTTCCCAAACTTAAAAAAGGGGAATTATACAAGAATACAAGAATAAATATACATAAATTTTGTTCCAGAATGAAAGTTTTCTCTCAATATCGAATTGAAATACTAAACCTGCAAAACAAATAAAAATATTGAGATTTTGCAATTGGGAAAATTATAGAAATGCAAATTTTTCTGCATCTAAAGGGAGACTCAAAAGGGGGGAAAAGGGGGATGAAAAGAGTTCTGCAGACCCTAAAACCCAAAATGTCAGTCAAAAAGTTTAATTAGGAAACTTTTCAGTCCCCATAAAAACAAAAAAACAAACAAACAAACAAACAACAAAAACCACCAAAGATATTCAGATAAATTTTAACTCAAAAACAAATTTTTAAAAAATTCATCTTACGGGTGATACAGAAAGAAAACTCTACCCCCAAGGATTTTAACAAACCCAAAAAAAAAACACGAAAATATAACCCCACCCCAGAAAAAATAAAACAAATAAAGACCCCCCCCTCCCCAAAAACAATACCCCCCAAACCAACCAATAACAAGAATTAACAATCATTGGCCCCTGATATTTTTCAATTTTGGCCCCCTTAAAAATTTAATTTTAACAGAATAAAAAAAAGAGGGCTATTTTTTCAAGGGCAAACAAAAAAAACTTCTATCAAAACATTTTGGGGGGGAAAAGGGCCCCACCCTTTAAAAAATTCCCCCAAACAATTACAGACAGGTCTGATTTGGGCCCCGCTAAGGGGTTTCCCAAAACCCCCCAAAAAAAAACCCTTCAAAAAAAAAAAAATAAAAAAAAATAAAAAAAAAAAAATAAAAAAAAGAAGTTGGGCCCAAAATATTTGGAAAAATTTCCGGGAAAAACCAAGAACGCAAATTCTAAAAACAAATCTTACAGGAAGAATGCCACACACCCAAAAAAAAAGCACCCAAAAATTTTTTTTAATAAAAACTCCCAAATAAACTTTTTGTAAAAAAAATCAAAATTAAAAAAAACCAAACAAAATTTTAAAAATTTTTAAAAACCCCGTCTAAAAAAGGCCCCAAGAAAACAAAAATTTCAAAAAACAAACCAACGAAAAAAAAATTTTAAAAAAATAAACAAAACTGTCCCAAACCAAAAAAAAAGAAATTTTTAAAAAACTCTTTCAACAAAAAATTTAAAAGGGAATCTTAAAATTTTAGAAACCCTTAAAAAATAGAAATTTCAACCCTTTAAAAAATTCTCAAAACAAATTTTTAAAAAACCAAAATTTAAAAAAAACCTTTCAAAAAATTTAAAAAATTAAAAAAAAAAGCCCCAAAAAAATGGGGGCCCCCTTTCCTTGGGGGGCATCCCAAAAAGATTTTTAATTTAAAAAAAAAGAGTTTTCCCCCCAAAAAATTTTTATAAAAATTTTAAATAAAACCTTTGGGGAAAAAAAACCACCTTTCACAGGGCATTGAAATTTTTAAAAAACCCCTTGAAAAATTATGAAATAGGGGAAAAAAATTTTTCCCCCCAAATAAAAAAAAAAAGGGTTTCATTTAACAAAGGATTTTCAAAACAAAAACGATAAAATTAAAATTTCAAAAACCCCAAAAAACCCCCCCCTTTGGGGCCCGGGCCCCCAAAAAAAATTTTTCCCTTAACTAATACCTTTTAAAAACCCCCAAAAAAAAAACCCGGGAAAAAAAACCCCAAAAAAACCCCCAAAAAAAAGGGGAAAAAAAGGGGGGGGGGGGGGAATCGGGGTTTTGTTTTGGGGGGAAAGAAAAAAAAAAGGGAAAAAAAAACCCCCTTGGGGGACCAAGAAAAGGCCCCTTTTTTCCCCCCCCCTTTTCCGGGGGCTTTTTAAACCGTTTTTAAAAAACCCAAAAAAACAATTTCCCCCAAAAAGGGGAAAAAAAAATTTAAAAAAAAACAAAAAAAACCCCCAAAAAACCCCCCCCAAAAATTTTAAAAAAAGGGCAACCCCAAAAAATATTTGGCAAAAAAAAAAACAAAGGTTTCCAAAAAAAAACCCCCCAAAAGGGGAAAAAAAAAAAATAAATTTTTAGACCAAAATTTTTAAAAACAAATTTCCAATTTGTTCCGGGAGTTTACAAAGGGAGGGGCCCCCAAAAAGGAGCAAAACAAATTTTAACCTTTGAAAACCGGGGTTTTGTGGGAAATTTTTAAAAAAACAAAAAAAAAAAACTGACACACCCCTTTTGTTTCTTCCCAAAACCCTTACCCGAAATTTTTTTTTCATTAAAATTTTCCCAACCCCCCCAAAAAAAATCAATAGGTAAAGTTTTTTAAACTACAAATGGAACCCCCCATTTTGGGGAAAAAAAAAGGGCCCTTTAAACCCCCCTTTTAGGGCCCCCCCTTTTGGGGGGGGAAAAAAAGGGGGGGGGGGTTTTAATTTTTAAAAAATTTTTTAAACCCCAAAAAAAGGGGGGGGGGGGAATTTTTTAAAAAGGGTTTATTTTTTTTAAAATTTTTTCCCAAAACCCCGGGGGGCTTGTAAAACCCCCCGGGGAAAAAAAAGGGAAAATTTAAAATCCCAAATGAATTATTTTAAAAAAAAGGGGGGTCCGGTTTTTTTTTAAAAATTTTCTTTTTTCACGATTTTTTTTAAAATTCCCCTTTTTTTTAAACCCAAAAGAGGTGGCCCAAAAATCCCAAAAATCAAGAAACCCAATTTTTTCAAAGAAAATTTTTTTAATTTTTTTGGGTTTTTTTTTTTTTTAAAAAAAACCCCTATTGCCCTTTAAAAAAAAAATTTTGTAAAAAAATTTAAAGAAAAGGGGGTTTCATTTCCTGGAAAAATAATAAATTAAAGGGAAATTTCCAAAAAAGGGTTGAAATCCTTTAAAGACCTTTCCCAAAAAAAAAAGAAATTTTTTAAAAAAAAAAAAAATTTTAAAAATTAAAAAAAGGAAAAGGGTTTTTGTTTAAAAACCCCCCTTTTTTTTAAAGAAAACCTTTTCCCCGCAGGGGCCAAAAAAAATTCCCCTAAGAGTTTTTGGCAAACCATAGAAGGAAATTAAAATTAAAACCGGCCTTTGGGTTAAAAAAAAATCCCAACTTGGAAAACCACCTTTGGGGGGTTTTTTTGGTCCCAAATTTTAACCCGGGAAAAAATTTTTCACCCAAATTCCCCCTTTTCCTTTTTTTTTAAAAAAGGGATAACTTCCAAAGAAAACCCTAAATTTTTCCCCCTTTTTTCCCTTTTTTTTTTCCCCGAAATTTTTCCCCCCTTTCCAAAAAAAATTTTCCTTTAAACCCAAAACCCCTTTTGGGGGGTTGTTTTTAAAATTGGAGCCCCAGCCCTTTGTTCCCAAATTTTTAACCCAAAAAAATTTTTTTTTAAAAATTTTTTTTTTTTTTCCCCCCCCCTTTTTTTTTTAAAAAAAAATTTTTTTTAAAAAGTTTTTTAAAAAAACCAAAAAAAAAATGTCCCTTTAAAAAATTTTTGGGGGAAACAAAAAAAAAATTTAAAAAAAAACCCCAAAAAAAGGCCCTGCCGGGGTGAAACCCTCCCTTTTTTTTTAATTCCCAAAAAGGGGAACTAAAAAATTTTTAAAAATTTTTAAAAAAAAAAAAAAATTTTTTTTAAAAAGAACATAATGAAAAAAAAAAAAAATTTTTGACCATTTTTTTTTTTTTTTTTTCAAAATTTGGTTTTAAAAAATCCCCTAAAAAACCCCCCCAATCCTAACAATTGAAAACTTTTTTTCCCCCCCTTTACCAACCTTTTTAAAAATATCACTAGTCCGAAAATTTTTTTTTTTAGTACAACCTCGGGGAATAATAACCCCAAAGGCCAAAAAAAATAAAAGGCTTTTTAAAAAAAACCAAAAAAACCTCTGAAGACTTTTACCCTTTCCCTCTTTTTTGGAAAATTTTTTTTTTTTTACAGGGTAACAAACGTAAAAGGCCCCTTTAAGGAACATGCCCCCTTGCCATAAACCTGAGGAACCAACCAAGGGGGGAAAATCTTTTGATTTTTGCCCAGAGTTAGGGCCCCTATTCCCAAAATCTAATTGTTATACCCCCATAGCAAAAATCACTTTTTTATAAAAAAAGAAAAAGAAAAACCCCAAAAAAGTACTTTTAAAAAAGAAAGGGAAAAAACCCCCCCCATAGATTTGGGAAAAGAAAAGGGCAGAAGCTATTTGGGGGGAGGGTTTCCCCCCTTCCCCTGAGGAAAATTTTATTTAATTTTTTAAATTGTTGACATTTCCAAATTTATTTATCGTATTTTTTTTAAAAACCATAACTTACTTTTCCCCGTCTTTTTTTCCAATCCTACGTTTTTACTTTTTTTAGCAAATTTGGGTTTGGAATTTTATTTTTTTATCACAGGGTTATTTCGTTTCCCCTTTTTATCTTTTTTTTTTTGTTAAAACAAAAAATATTGTTTTTGGGATTTTAAATTAAAGATTTCTTTTTAGGAAACCTTTTTTTTTTTTAACCAAGCCTTGAAAATGGGGGCTTTCCAACCCGATTTTTTTCTTTAAATTTTTTAAAACTTTAAAATTTGCAAGGTTTTCCCGCGTTATAGGTTTACCCTAAAATTTTTTTGTTGTTTTAAAGGAAAGGGTTTTTTATCACCCCCAAATTTTGCTTGTAAATGAAACCAGATTTTTTTGTCAAAAAATAACTTTCCTGAAATTCCTTTAAGTTCCCTTTATTTTAGGTTTTTAAAATAATATTTAAAAGATTTGGAAATATTTGAAATACTTTTCCCATTTTGCCTTATTCCCTTTTTTAACAGCAAAAAAACTAAGTATAAATTGGGAAGGGGGGGGAAAAAAATTGGAAAATCTGTGGTTGGGGTTTTTAACCCCCCCCAAACCCTTGGGCGAAAGGGTTTCTTTCCACCGTTCCCACTTCCCCCAAAACCCCCCAAGGGGTTGGTATTTATAGGAAAAAATTTTTCCCGTCATTCCAATTCTCAGACCAACCAATGGGGGGGCCGCCACCCCTGCGCACCTTAAACCCCCCCAAATGTAAAAAATATTGGGTCCCCAAAAAAAGAAAAAAAAATGCAAATAATGCCAATAGCTAAGTCATATAGGGAAGTAGATGGCAAGCAGCTGTACAGTGGACTGTTGTTGAGAGTGTTATATCACTGAACAAACATGCTGCTTGGGAGAATTCCCACAATTTTTTATACTCTAGAATGTCAAAGTTAACATAAGAATGTTAATCAACATTATAATTGAGAAATTTCTACCTGCTACAAAGAACATAAGTGAGAGCAGAAAAAAAAGATAATTTTTTTAGATCTCATTTTGTGTTGTTTTAGTTTCATATGTGTATACAAGGCCTTTGATAAAAACTACCCCAATATTTCAACACAACCATCACAGTCCATAACATATGATCAGCACATTTTTTTTCCACTTTCACACACCTTTTTAAAATACTGAGTACACTATGTCCTGTTATATTGTTTGTTGTTTAGTGACAACCTCTGGGGAATAAGTAACTCACATATGGCCTATTCAATGAATAAAATTGGCTTTCCATCTTATAGTAACCTGAAGCTGCCAGTAACTCTTCATTAGGAATGAGGCTTTGTGAGCACATTCCCAGTCTTTGCTGGAATTTTGGCTTGTGTTTGTCATTCTTACAGAGGTAACAAAGGGCATGATAGATGGCTCAGCATTTAAGAGAACATGCAGCTCTTGCCATAAAACCTGAGTTGAATGCCTAGCACCCTGGGTGCTAACAATCATTTGTATTTCTTGCTCCAGGAGACATTGAGGAGTCTTCTGATCTCCCTAATTAGCTAGCTTTGACATTCACTCACCCACATATGCAAATATAATACACATTTACTTATATAAAAGAAGAAAATGAAACACAGATAGACAGTACTTTCTAAGTCCAGATGTAAGAAACTTCCAGCTTACCATGAGATTGTGGAAATTTGTAATTGTGGCAGAAGACTATGTTGGGGTCATGGGTTTCCCTGCTACTCCATCAATGAGGACAATTTTATGAATATCATATTTACTTAGCTAATGTGTTGACATGGACTCATATTCATTCATCAAGTGATTTTGATAACAAACTCATAACTTCACTCCTTCAGCTCATTTGTTTTCCTGTCAATACCATACTGATTTTATTACTATCTCTATAGTACAATTTTGGTTCAGTGATAGTTATATCTCTGTACATTGTTATCATTCAGGATTATTTCAAGTATCATGTCTTTCTTTTATCATGTGTTTCTTTTGTATAAAGCTGAAAATTCTTCATTGTGTTTGGGATTTTAATCTATAGATTGCTTTTGGTAGGATAACCATTTTTCACTCTATTAATCCTGAAGATCTGTGAATATTGGGGATCTTTCCATCTTCTGATTTATTCTTCAATTTATTTCTTCAATATCTTAAATCTTTGTCTTTAAGTCTTTCACTTGCTTGTTTATAGAGTTACCCTAAGATGTTTTTTGTTGTTAATATTGTGAAAGGTTTTGTTACTCTGACTTCTCTCTCAGTATAATTGTCATTTGTATATAGAAAGCCTATTGATTTTTATGTGCTGATTTTGTATGCTGATACTTTCCTTAAAGAAATATCAGCTGTTGAAGTTACCTAGTAGATATTTTAGGGTTTTATAGATATAATATTATCACCTGCAGTTAAGGATATTTTGAAATATTCCTTTCCTACATGGTTTGCCTTACTCTCCTTCAATTGTCTCATTATTCTAGCATAGACTCAAATGCTATAGTGAATAAATATGGAGATGTGGGGCAGCAAGCTGTGGAAAGTCAGGTGCCTGGTTGAATGAGCTTTCAGAAACCCCAGCACCCCGGATATACCCTCTGGGACAGAAGGCGTTTGAGCTCTTCCTAGGCCTGGCTGTCCCAGCTTCAGCCCTCTACATTCCCTCCACAGAGAGGTCTGTGGTCATCTGTCACGTAGGAATAGCACCATCATGCAGATGAGGCATTCCCAAGTTCTCAGACCAAGCCAATAGGGGGTTACCTGCCACCTACCTGCTGTCTGACCTTAACCCACCTCAAACTGTATTATATATATATATGGGCCTGACTCAAAAGTAAAGGTGCACACCATTCATCCTGTTGTCTCAGAGCTTCTGTTGCTGTCTCTCCCGTCTCTGTCAGCCAGCGGGTCCCTCACTGGAGCACTTCAAAGAGCTGTAACACTTTTCAAAGAGCTGTGACACCTTCCCCTCTCTCCGCTGCCACTGCCAGCGGCAGAGACAGGCAGCAGAAGAAGCAGGAGCTGACCTTTCCTGCCTGCACACCATTCCCCCAGATGCTCATTGGCAGAGGCAGCTGCAGTTCCCACCCGCCTTCGGAGATCCTCATGGGACCTGTCCCGGAGCCAGTCCTACACGGAGATAGTGGACATTCTTTTCTTTTTCCTCATTTTAGGAAAAATGGTTTAAGACTTTCTTTTTAGGTTGATTTGAGTTGTGGGTTTACTCTAAAATAAGTTTTATTATGTTGAGTAAAATTCCTTCTATCTCTTAGCTCTCTAGGACTTTTCTCATGAAGGAATGCTGTGTTTTAGCAAATGCCTCTTCTAATGAGATGACCACGGTGTTCTTATCATTTAGTATGCTTATATTGTGGATCACATTGTTTTATATATGTCAAACCATCCCTTCATCTCTGGGATGAAGCCTACTTGATAATCTTACTGAGTATTCTAGTGTTATGTTAGCAAGATTTTAAGTGTTATTTAATCTATGACTGTACTGCAATTTAGTTTGTAATTCTCTTTTATATTTGTGTTTTAATTGGTTTAGGCATCTGGGTAATTGTGACCTTATAACATAACTTAGACAGTTCCTTTTGTTTCTATTTTGAAAAATAATGTTGGGATTATTGGCTTTAATTTTCACTGAAACTGGTAGAATTATTTCCATCTGTATTGGTCAGGCTCTGGCAGAGCCTCTCAGGATATAGCTATATCAGGCTCCTGTCAACATATACATTTTGGAATCAGGAATAATGTCTAGGTTTGGTGTCTCTATATGGGGTGAATTCCCAGGTGGGTCAGCCTCTGGATTGCCTTTCCTTCAGTCTCTGCTACATTCTATTTCTTTGTATTTCCTTTAGATAGGAGCAATTCTGAGTGAAAAATTTTGGTATGGGTGGGTGGCCCCAACCCTTTACTGTGGGCCATGCTTAACCTCTGGATATGATCTCTACAGGTTCTCTCTCCACTTTGTTGAATATTTCAGCTAATGCCATCCCTGTTAGGTCCTGGGAGCCTCTTGCTTTCCTGGCAAATGGGACTTTCTGGCAGCTGCCCCCAGTTCCCAAACCCCACTGTTATACAACTCTTCAATTTCCTGATCCTCTGTTCATCTACCCTCACTTCTCCCATACCACATCTTGACCCCCTTTTCCCTCCACTGCTTCTTTCTCTCCCAAGTCCCTCCCTCCCTCTATCTTCCATGATTATTTTGTTTCTTCTAAGTAAGATTTAAGCATCCATACTTTGGTCTTCCTTCTTCTTGAGTTTCATATGGTCTGGGAGTTGTATGGTTGTTATTCTGAGCTTTATGGGTAGTATCTCCTCATCAGTGAGTACATACCAAGTGTGTTCTTTTGTGACTGGGTAACCTCACTCAGGATGACATTTTCTATTTCCATCCATTTGCCTGTGAAATTCATGAAGTCATTGTTTTTAATATCTGAGAAGTAGTCCATTGTGTAAATGTACAGCATTTTTTGGTATCTATTCCTCTGTTGAGGGACATCTGGGTTGTTTCCAGCTTCTGGCAATTATAAATAAGGCTGCTATGTACATAATGTAGCATGTGCCCTTGTTATATGTTAAAACATATTTTGGGTATATGCCCAGGAATGGTATACCTGAGTCCTCCTGTAGTATTGTCCAATTTTCTGTGAAACTGCCAGATTGATTTCCAGAGTGGTTGTACCAGCTTGCAGACCCATGAACAATGGAGGAGTGCCCGTTTCTCTACATCCTCTCCAGCATCTCACCTGAGTTTTTGATCTCAGCCATTTTGACTGGTGTGAGATGTAGTCTCAGGGTCATTTTGATTTATATTTTCCTGATGACTAAGGGTTTTGGGCACTATTTATTTGCTTTGCAGCCATTGAAGATTCCTCAGAATTATTTTTAGCTCTGTACCCCATTTTCAATAGGGTTATTTGGTTCTCTGTATTTTAACTTCTTGAGTTCTTTGTATATATTGGATATTACCACTCTATCAGATGGAGGATTGGTAAAGATCTTTTCCCAATCTGCAGGTTGCCATTTTTCCTGATGACAGTGTCCTTTGCCTTATAGAAGTTTTTCAATTTTATAAAATCCCATTTGTCTATAGTTGATCTTAGAGACTGGGTGTTGGTGGTCTTTCTGTTCAAGAAAATTTACCCTGTGCCAATGATTTCAAAGATTTTCCCCATTTTCTCTTCTAATAGACTCAGTGTATCTAGTTTTATGTCTTTGATCCACATGCACTTGAGTTTTCTACAAAGATGTAAGATCAATCAATTTGCATTCTTTTTTTTTTATTTTGGAAAAAATTAGTCTTTTTAAAATCATTCCTTTTGTTTACATCTCAAATGATATACCACTTCCAGATTACCTCTTCAAAAACCTCCTATCCCACATCCACCCTCTCTCCCCTCCCATTTACCTCCATGAAGGTGCTCTCTCCCACTCTCTTCCACCCCACTTCTCTAGTACTCCCTTATGCTGGGGCATCAAACCTCCACAGGACCAAAATCCTCTCTACCCATTGCTGTCAGGCAAGGCTATTCTCTGCTACATATGTATCTGGAGTCATGTATCTTTCCCTGTACACTCCTTGATTGGTGGTCTAGTCTTTGGGAGCACTGGGTGGTCTGGCCAGCTGAAGTTGTGGGGTTGTAATTCCCCTCAGCTCCTTCTTTCCTTCAGACAGCTCCCCCAAGTGGAGTACCAGTTGAACCTACACCATTTGTTAAAATTGCTGTGTTTTTTCCACTGTATAGTTTTGACTTCTTTGTCAAAGAACAGGTGGCCTTAGGTGTGTGGGTTTAATTCTGGGTCTTCAGTTCTATTCCATTGATCTACTTGTCTGTCTCAGTAACAATACATGCAGGGTTTTTTTTTTTTAAATCACTATGTAGAGCTTGAGGTGAGGCATGATGATTCCCCAGAAGTTCTCTGATTGTTGAAAGTAGTTTTCGCTATCCTGGTTCCAAATAAATTTGAAAATTGCTCTTTTTATCTCTGTGAAGAATTGTGTTGGACTTTTGATAGGGATTGTTTTAAATCTGTAGATTGTTTTTGATGAGATGGCAATTTTTTACTATGTTAATCCTGCTGACCTATGAATATGACAAGTAATTCTATAATCTGAGGTCTTCTTCAATTTCTTTCCATCTATTATTTATCATAGGGTTGGATTTGCAGAAATATATTATTTAAAATTTTTTTTCATGGACTATCTTGGTTTCTTTATCTATGGCAATTGAGAGTTTTGCTGGGTATAGTAGCCTTAGCTGGGATTTTTGTACTCTTAGGGTCTGTATGACATTTGTCCAGGATTTTCTAGCTTTTAGAGACTCAGTTGAGATGTCTCATGTAATTCTGATAGTTCTGCCTTTATATGTTATTTGACCTTTTACCATTATTACTTTTAATATTCTTCCTTTGTTCAGTGTATGAGTTGTTTTGATTATTATGGGATGAAAGGAATTTCTTTTCTGGTTCAATATATTTGGGGTTCTGTAGGCTTCTTGTATGTTTAGGGCTATCTCTTTCTTTATGTTAGGGAAGTTTTCTTCTATAATTTTGTTGGAGATATTTACTGGCCCTTTAAGCTGAGAATCTTCTCTCTCCTCTATACCTATTATTTCTTAGGTTTGGTCTTTTCATTGTGTTCTGGATTTCCTGGATGTTTTGAGTTAGGAGCTATTTGCATTTTGAATTTTCTTTGACTGTTGTGTCAATATTTTCTATGATATCTTTCTACAGCTCAGATTTTCCTATCTCTTGTATTTTGTTTGTGATGCTTGCATTTGTGACTCCTGATCTCTTTTCTAGGTTTTCTGTCTCCAGGAATGTCTCCCTTTGTGGTTTCTTTATTGTTTCTATTTCCATTTTTTAGATCCTGGATGGTTTTGTTAAATTTGTTTTCCTGTTTGCTGTGTTTTCCTGTATTTCATTAAGGGATTTATGAGTTTCCTCTTTAATGGCTTCTACCTGTTTACCTGTGTTTTCTTTTATTTCTTTAAGGGAATTATTTATGTCCTTCTTAAAGTCCTCTATCATCATCATGAGATGTGATTTTAGATAAGAATCTTGCTGTGGGACTATGTTAGGGTATCCTGGTTCTTGGCTGGGCATGGGCCTAGAACCCCGAGACTCTAAGAGAAAAACGGCAGGAGTTCGGCCACGTCCCCAGAGCTCAGGGTCCTAACAAGCACCAATCTCCATAGACCTACATTGTTCAGTCACATAGGCCATTACAGCCCCTCCCAAAGTGCACAGGTTGAGGGTGTGACTATAGGCCTCAGGCCCTAGAGATTTACATACTAATGAAGGTCAGAGGGAGGAGCCAATTAAGCATTCCTCCCCAGAACCTCCCTCTTTCTCCCTCCCTACTTAACTCAGGTCTGCCCTGAGTTTGAGGGGTACATCCAGATCCATCCACCATCCGCCATGACAATAAACCCTTTTGGAACCAAGGATTCCTCGTGTCATTGGGGCCTGCCGAGCCTGCCACCACTGAAGCCTCGAGCCATTGGAACCTGGGACCTTCCTCCTGTACGAGAGATAGGCTGCCTGGAGGCCTCCAGGCAGCCTCCACCTCGCAGGTCCCGGGCTGCTGCCATGTGGGCCTGGGGCCTGCTGCTGCGGCCCCCCAGTTTTTCCCACATCTTGCTATTCACATGTGTTGGCATTCCAGGGCTGCCTGTGGTGGATGAACTGGGTTCTGAGGATGTTAAGTAGCTTTGATTTTTGTTGCTTATGTTCTTGCACTTATAGCTCTCAAATTGGTTATCTCAGGTGTTAACTGGTGTTGCTGTCTCTGACTGTAGCTTGTCCCTCATGTGTGCCTGTGATTCTGTGAGCTTAGGTGTGTCAGCACTCCTCTTGGCAAGTTATTTCCAGGTGGGATTGGGGTGTGGAAGACTGTGTCACAGGATCAGCTCCCTGAGATAGATGGAGATAGAAATTGGCTAATTATGTCTGTGGCTGAACATAGCGGTTCCTGTCTCCTTTGGGCCTTGGGCAGGTGCCTCTTGGAACAGGTATTGGGGAGATAGTGGTTGTCTCACCTGTGAGGTTAGATGTGTCAGCCTTTTGGGGGAACAATTATCATGAGCTGGGGAGAGCTGTGGCACTGGGTCAGCTTCCAGGCACAGATAGATATCTGAAGCTACAAAATATTTCTTAACATCATATGTTAGCAGGGAAAACTATGTCTCAGCTTTGTGTATTTGCTTAAGTAGTTATCCATTCAACCATCAATACATCTAACCACTCATCCAATAACTCATTCAAATTTATTCTCTTATGTTAGTTACAAAAACAGCGCCTCTTGAACTCATTGATGTACAAGGCATAGTTACCTTCTTTCACTCTTTATATCTCATAGGAAAACGAATGTGTGTGGCAGAGAGCCTTGCCCGCATGGAGCTGTTTCTATTCCTGACCACTATTTTACAGAATTTCAAACTGAAATCTCTGGTTGACCCTAAGGACATCGATATAACACCAGTATGTTCTGGACATGCTTCAGTGCCTCCCACTTTCCAGATGTGCTTCATCCCTGTCCAATGAAGACCAGAAAACTGAAATGAAAAGGAGAAAAGCGCCGGGCGGTGGTGGCGCACGCCTTTAATCCCAGCACTTGGGAGGCAGAGGCAGGCGGATTTCTGAGTTCGAGGCCAGCCTGGTCTACAGAGTGAGTTCCAGGACAGCCCGGGCTACACAGAGAAACCCTGTCTCGAAAAACCAAAAAAAAAAAAAAAAAAAAAAAAAGAAAAGGAGAAAAGCTCCTGCTGTGTTATTTTTCTGAAATCTCCCACAGAAGCCTTTATTAACCACTGTCCCAGAAATGCCACTGTATGTTTCCTTCTTCTTGCAGCTTCTGTTCTCTATTTGCCCAAGTATATCTGTTCTCCATTATACAGTTTCTGAAGTCAATGTAAAAGATGCTGAGGGAAAAAGTTCACTGCAAATAAAAGATTTCTACAGTGATTCCCTGTTTCTAAACACATTTTGGGAGCTCCTAAAGGATGAAACCAACAATTCAGCTCTGAGATCCACATATGACTTACACCTTTACACACTCTGACACACACACACACACACATACACACACAAACACACACACAGACTATACTCTTCCTCTGTTAATACATATTGAACAGAACTTATTGGTGAGAAAGAAATGACAAAATTTTTTAGCTAAGAATCACCTAAAGTTACTGGAAGTATTTATGTTTGAAACAAATAAACTGTAATCAGGAGTAGCTTCACTCTATAAAGAAACAAGGGTGGAATACAGTGGCAGGGTGTTGCCACTCCTTCTTCATTGTTGCCCAGATCAAAATTAAAACATTTTAAATTTGTTTAAAAATGCAAAATCATTTTAAATTTGTCTTCCATCTAAAACCTTAGTAAGTACTTTGTTTTCATATTGCTTACCTTGTCTCTAAGCTCCTCTCTCCATTCTAGCAAGAATAACAGTCACAGGAAGCATCATATTTCATCATTGTTAATTGTTAAAATCCCTTCCCACAGCATTGAAGGTTATTAAATGAGAATACATTGACAAAGGCAAATCCATTAGAAAGGGCAAGAGTCATGAAGACAGCACTGTTGCTTAACACTGTTCCAGAAAAGCTGAACAGATTGCTACAATCTCTGTCCTTCTATCTCTATCTTTGGGTTCTGCTCTCTGCATGTTGCATTCCTGGCAACTTTCTGCATTATGATTTTGTGTCTTTTTCTGAGAAAATTATATTTGAGTCTTTTTAAAGAAAATTCTAAAATTAACTTTATCTGGCTACTATTTGGAAGTCCTCTTTCCTTATGCCCTGGAGATCATTAAACATAGATAATGAGGCCATTACTCTAGGAATCTTCTTTGGGTATCTCCACCTGAACAAACTCAAACAGTATAATTGGTGCATGGTAAACAGAGACCATTAACAAACTGTGACTGTCCCAGAGAATAGGTTACAGATTGATGCCCCGCCCCCTGTATCTGTTTTTCTCTGTCTTTCTGTCTCTATTTCTCTCTGTCTCTCTGTCTCTCTCTCTCTCTCTCTGTCTCTCTCTCTCTCTCTCTCTGTCTCTTCTCTCTCTGTCTCTCTCTTTCTCTTTCTCTTTCTCTCTCTCTCTCTCTCCGAGCTCTTCGAGAATGTATTTTAAAGATAAGTGTTCATGCAGGGTACATCCCTGATGGAATAAAACTTAGTAAATAATATAGATTGACTACAACTTTTGGTTACTTTATAGAGTAGATGAAACATATAGAAAAAAAGTTAGGCATCAAGATTTTCTAATTATAAAAGTCTGGTTCATATATATTCTGTTTGTTTGGAGTACTTTAAAACTACAAACCCTTCCACACAAGGAGGGTAGACTTATTCAGGACCAAAATCAACCAAATAGAAACAAAGAGAATGAATGATTTGAAGAATCATCAAAACCAAAAGCTGATTCTTTGAGAAAAATAAACAAGATAGATTACCCCCTATCCAAACTAACTAAAGGGCACAGAGATAGTATCCAAATTAGCAAAAATAGTAATGAAATGGGATACATAACAACAGAAAATGAAGGAATTAAAAAAAAATCATCTGATCCTACTATAAAAGTGTATACTCGAGAAAATTGAAAAATGTAGATGAAATGAATGATTTTCTAGAGAGATATTATATACCAAAGTTTAATCAAGAGGGTCAATTATCTCTACAGTCACATATCTTCTAAGGAAATAGAAATAGTACTTAAAAACCTCATAGCCAAAAAAAAAAAAAAAAAAAAAAAAAAAGCCAGCCCACGGTATGATGGCTTTATGCAGAATTTGATAGACCTTCAAAGAAAAGCTAATACCAATACTTCTTAAACTATTCCACAAAATAGAAACAGAAGAAACTCTACCTGATTCATTCTATGAAGCCACAGTTACTCTGGTACCTAATTCACACAAAGACCCAATAATGAAACAAAATTTCAAGCCAATTTCACTTATGAACATTGATGCAAAAATACTAAATAAAATTCTCACCTACTAAACCTAATAACTCATGAAACCAGTTATTTACTGTTGTGGATAGTCCTGGGCTTGTATTTTGATCCTAGTTTCACTTTCCTGGCAGGGGCTACAGAGGATGATTGAATCTGTACACAGGTGTTGTCTTGTAAACCTTCTGTCCAATTAAAACCTGTAAAATAAAGGCTAGAGCCAGAGATTGGCAGTAGAAGGGGAGGCAGAGAAAAAGGCTTAGGGGAGGATAGAGTGAGAGGAATTCAATATAAAAGGAGAGGCAAAGGTAGAGCAGAACCAGAGTAGAGAGGGAGAAGCAGGAGGAAGTAGAAGCAGAAGGAAGCCAGAAGTAGAAGGAAGCCAACGAAGGAGGAGCCGGAGCCAGAAGGACAAGCATGAATAAACTGCAAGTTACAAGGGATCTCATAGCCAAGGATTAGAGTAGTATAGTGGTAAATATGCCCAATCTAGGCCTGCAATTTATACCATAATTTTTGAGTTGTGTTTTCCTTTACTGGTCTCCTTCGGGTAGGAGATCTTATAGCAACAAATTTGGCGGTTTAAATAATCTCTTCTGCTACAATTTACCATGATTAAGTTGTCTTCCTTCTAGGTATGGAGGGTTGTGTCAATATATGTAAATCCATCAATATAAGATATTATAATACCCATGATACAAGTCACAGATCTTATGAAGCTCAATAGGAAGGAAGATCATGTAGTGGATACTTCAGGACAATTTAGAAGGGAAAAAAAATAATCAAGAGAAATAGAGGGTGAAAGGGACTTGGGAGGAAGAGAAGAGGAGGAGGTGAAAAAGAGGGGAAGAATCAGGTATGGAAAAAGATGGAGGAGATGTCCAGAAGATCAGGAAATTGAACTGAGGTGTGTCAAAATGGGGGATGGGGAAGTGGGGCTAGCAACAAGAAAGTCTCAGATGCCAGGAATTTAAGAGCCTCCTAGGACCCCATGGGGGTTACATTAGCTGAAATACCCCACAAAGGGGAGGGGAAAACTATTAAGACCATATACAGAGGTTAGGACGGCCCCTTGTTTGAGGGATGTTGCCACCCACCTAAATTTTAACCCAGAATTGCTCCTGTCTAAAGGAAATACAGGAATGAAGAGTGGAGCAGAGACTGAAGGAAAGACCATCCAGAGACTGCCCAACCTGGAAATCCATCCCACATGCAGACACAAACAATGACACTATTGCAGATGCCCAGAAGTGCTTGCTGACAGGAGCCTGATACAGCAGTCTCCTGAAAAGCTATGCCAGATCAACCAATAAAGATGCAATTGCTCTCAGCCAACCATCAGACTGAGCCCAAGTACTCCAATGGGGGAGTTAGGGGAAGTAGTGAAAGAGCTAAAGGGCCTTATCTGGGATCAATGGGAGTGGAGGACCTTGGTCCTGTGAAGGCTTGATGTCCCAGTGTAGAGGAATGCTAAGATGGTGAGGCTGGAGTGTGTGAGTGTGTGTGTGTGTGTGTGAGCACTGTCATAGAAGCAGGGTAAGAGAGGATGAGATAGGAGGTTTTCAGAGGGGAAACAGGGAAGAGGATAATATTTGAAATGTAAATAAATAAAATAACCAATCAAAATATAAAAGAAACTATATAAACAAACTCAAGGAATGAATTCACATGATCACCTCATTAGATGTTGAAAAAGCCTTTGAGAAAATACAACACTCTCTCAGGTTAAAAGCCTTGGAAAGATTAGGAATTCATGGCACATACTTAATCATTATAAAAGCAATACGTAGCAAAACAGCAGCCAACATCAAATTATATGGAGAGTAATTAAAAGCAATCTCATAAAATCAGAGACAAGACTAGATCATCCATTTTCTCACTATCCCATTTAGTACATGAAGTTCTGCTAAAGTAGTTGGACAACAAAAGGAGATCAAGGTGGTATAAATTTGAAAGGAAAAAGTCAAAGTATTACTATTTGCAGATGATATGGTAGTATACATAGTGGACTCCCAAAATTCTACCAGAGAATCCCTACAGCTGATAAACAACTTCAGTGACATGGTTGAATATAAAAATAACTCAAACAAATCAGTAGTCTTCCTGATTTGTTTATACAAATGATAAACAGGATGAGAGAGAAATCTTGGAAACAACACCCTTTACAATAGCCCTCAAAAATATAAAGCAACTTGCTGTGACTCTTACCAAGCAGTGACTGATCAGCATGACAAGAAATTTAAATCACTGAAGCAAGGAATTGAAGAAGACCTCATAAGATGGAATATTTCTCATGCTCCTGAAATGAACATAGTAAAAATGACCATCTTACCAAAAGCATTCTACAGATTCAATGCAATCCCCATAAAAATTCCAACACAATTATGCACAGACACGGAAAGAGAAATTCTTGACTTGATATGGAAAATCAAAAATCCAGGATTCCCAAAGCAATCTTAACTAAAAAAAACTTCCAGGGGAATCACCTTTCCTGACCTCAAGCTGTACTACAAAACATTAGTGATAATGATCACATGGTATTTGGAAAGAAATCTGGCTATTCCTCAAATATTTGGAAATAGTTCTACATGAAGAGCAACCTATACCATTCTGGACATATACATAAAAGATGCCTCATCATACTACAAGGACTAGTGCTCCACTATGTTCATAGTAGCCTTATTTGTAATCGGCAAAAGCTGGAAACAACTCAGATGTTCCTTACTCAAAGAATGGATATAGAAAATGTGGTATATTTATATATTGAAATACTATTCAGCTATTAATGAAAAGGACATCATGAATTTTGCAGGCAAATGGATGGAACTAGAAAATATCATCCTGATTGAAGTAACTCAGACCCCAAATGACATACACTGTATGTACTCACTGATAAGTGTTTGTGTTAGACAAAAAGTACAAAATACACAGGATACAACACAAGGAACTTAAAATACTTAACAATATCCAAGTAAGAATGCTTCAATCCGAATTAGAATGGGGAACAAAATACTCAAGGAAAGCAGAGGGTGGAAGAGGTTAAAGGAAGTGAAAAGGGGAACAGGAGCAGGTATGAGGGTGGGAACTGGAGAGAAGTCCAGAGGGCCAGGAGAATGAATGGAAACATGCAGCCCTAGGGGGTGGGAGCTTGGAGTCACTCTACTAAGTACCAGAAACCTGGGAGGTGAAAGACTCTTAGGTCTCAATTTGGGTGACCTTAGCAACAATGCCCAGCAATGGCAAGAGGGAGCTCGAAGAGTCCACCTCCAGTAGATAGACAGGACCTCAAGTGGAAGGACATAGTTACCAATCCAGAGTCAAAATTTCTGACCCAGAATTGTTCTTGTCTAAAAGAACTGCAAGGACAAATATGGAGAAGAGACAGAAGGAAAGGAGATCCAGGTCCTGGTCCAATTAATGATACATATCCTGGGGGTGGAGGGCATCAAGGCTTGACATTATTACTGATGCTGTGATGTGCTTTAAGACTGGAGCCTAGCCTGGCTGTCATTGGTGAGGCCATTCCTGAGGCCAACTGAGACAGATGCAGATATTTACACCTAGCCATTGGACTAAGGTTTGGGACACCTCTGGTTGAATTAGGGGAAAGATTGAAGAAGCTGAAGAGGAAGATGACCCCTTAGGAAGACCAGCATTCTCAATTAATCCTTACCCTGAGAGCTTCCAGTGACTGAGCTATAATTCATTCAGGCAGGATACAGGCGCTGTCTAAGGTCCCTGGCACATATGTAGCAGAGGACTGCCTGGTCTGGCCTCAGTATGAGAGGATATGCCCAATTCTAAGAGACTTGAGGACCCAGGGATGGAAGAGGACTTGTGGGTTGGGAGAATCCTTTTGGAGTCAAGGGAAAAGTTGAAATCAGTGAGGAACTTTGGGAGCAGGGACCCAGTTGGGGGTAATGGCAGTAATGTAAACAAATGAAATACGTTAAACCTACAAACAAATAAAAAACCAAGATCTACAGGCAACTAAGGAGTACTGGGAGTCCGAGAGCATTCTCCATTGAATAGTTCACAAATAGGTTAGCAAACATTAAATGACCATCCCAGAAACATACATAAAAACCTATATATAATACAAAATTTGTAGGTGCTGTTGTATCTTAGGAAGTAGATGTGTATATACAAATATGTAAGAATCATTAATGAAGAAAGACAACATACACCAAAAAAATAATTAATATTATATGTGAGTTTAGACAGCTCCAGTATCAACCAGCCTGACAAACAAGACCACTGGTGAAATAACAACCTGAGTATTCTGGGTGTAACGAACCACTTTCTGAGTGGATTTGAGGCCCTATGTACAAGATAGAAAGCATAACTAGAACTATTACTAGGAGCAAGACCTGTAGATACTGGGGAAGAACCAACTACTACTATTTTAAAAAGACACAGTACTTAACAGACTCCTAAAAATAAGTTAATTTTATTTAAAAAATAAGCAAACAAAAACCATTGAATGACATTTAATACAGTGACCCACATGTATTCAGGATGAAGAAACTAAGAGATTGCAGTTTTTAGTTTTGAGTGGGACATTATTTTTTTACATTCTCACATTTCAAGAGTCAGGAAATCACTGCAAAAGGTGAGACTATACAACTAGTGGGCATATACCTAAAAGCTGCTCCAACATATAACAAGGACACATGCTCCACTATGGTCATAGCAGTCTTGTTTGTAATAGCCAGAAGCTGCACAATATTCACTTCTAACTCATCTCTCCTTTTATTCATTCCTGATCCACCTCCACCATCTTTGCCCAAATTCCAGTTCTATTTTACATTTTTGTTTAATACCACATGAATTTTGACTTTTGCTGTCATTTATTGTGGGTGTGGGTCTCTCTACTGAAAAGTAGTCTACCTACCAAAAGAGTCAGTCTTAAAGATAACTAACATTCCTACCTTTGCAAGTCATCATCTGACCCTCAGTTCAGGGTTGGATTTCACACACCCTTTGCTCTCCAGACTGGTTTGTTCTCAAACAGGTCATGTGGAGGCAAGCACAACTTCTATGAGTTGTTGAAGGCAGTGGTTCTCTGATATACAGAAGACACAATAGTAAGAAATAGGACTCAGGTGATGAAATAATCTTGTGATTACTATCCATGAATCAATTTAAATGATGGATTCCATGCTTCATTTCTTTTGTATATCTGAAATGAAACCGACTTGACCATGGTGGATGATCATATAGAGGTCATCTTGAATTCAACTTGAAAATATTTTATTCAGAATTTTTACATGTTTATTAACAATAGAGATAAGCTTATCATTTTCTCTTTTTTCCTTGGTCTTTGTCTGCTTTGGGTTATCAAGGTAATACTGGATTCGTACAAACAACTTAAAAATTGGACTTCCTTGCCATTTTATGAAGCAACATGAGATGAATTGATGTTATCTTTTCTCTAAAGTTCTTGTAGAATTCTGCATTAAAACTGTCTGGCACTAGGCTTTTTGTAGTTGGGGAAATTTTGATTATTGCTTCTATTTCATTGATTCTTAGATATCTGTTCACTTTATTCTTTTCATTTTAGCGTAATATTTTTAAGTAATTGCATCAAAAATTCATCCTATTTTATGTTTTATACTTTAATGGAATATATATTTTTAGAGTATCTTTCTTCTTTCTTTCTTTTGTTTGGTTTTTGTTTCTCTGGTCACTAATATTTTATAAATTTAAGCGCTGATACTAATTATCTCTTATTATCTATTTTTTGGAGGTGTTGTTTATTCTTGCTTTTCCAAGGCTTCAACTGCCTCATTGAGTTACTAATTTATATCACTTAATTTTTATATAAGCATTTATAGCTATAATCATGAATTTTATGACTGCTGTTATCTGTCCCATAGATTTTGAAATGTCCTGTTTTAACTTATAGTATTAAAAATAAGTTTAGGTTTATTTTATTTGAGTGAGGTTTTTTTTTTTTCTCTTTGCATGTATGTGTGTGCATCACATAAATGCCTGGTGCACTAAGAAGTCAGAAGTAGTCATCTGATCCTGTGAAACTGGAGTTAACAATGATTGTGAACCAACCCAAGTGTGCTATGACCCAAATTCATGTCCTTTTTAAGAGAAAAAGTACTTTTAACTGCAAAAGTGTCTCTCCAGCCCTAAATCTAGGAATCAATTAATTTCATTCTTCATTATTGCTTCATTGGCAGAATTCTCATTCTGTATAGTAGTATGATACTTAATGTTTTATGAATTGGTATCCTTTCCCTTTCTGTTAATAATAACATTTATTTCACTGTACTCTGAGAGTATTCAGAGTTTTATTTCACTTTACATAATTTGTTGAGAATTTTACTGGTACTAATATTGTTGTTCAGCAGTATTGGCTGCTGAGAAGAATGTTGATTCTTTAGGGTTAGTTTTAATGTTCTTTAGATGTATACTAGAAAAAATTGATTTAAAATGGTGTTTAACTATATTGTTTCGTTGTTTAGCTTTTGTACAGATGATCTGTTTATTAATAAAATGAATGGTAGAGTCACTCACTTCACTGTGATGGGGTTAATCCATGGTTTCTTAATATAATAATGATTCCTTTATGAAACTGAATCTATCTACTCCTGAAGAGTGATTTGATTTTTCTTACAGATTTTAATTTACTTTTTTTAATCTCTGATTTTAATGTTTTAACTACAATGTCACAAGTGCATCTTTTTCTGGTTATATGTATTTCAAATTCTGTAGACTTCTTCTACCTAGATTGACATCTCCTTCTCTAGATTTCTTCTCAGATATTCTAGCAATGATTTTCTATGTCTTTGCTGTGGTATTCTCCTCCTTCTATGCCCATAATCTCATCATTGGGTCATTACATGTTGTCTAACTGCTCTTTTAATTTCAGTTAATTTATCATTGACTCATAGAGAGTTATCTATTTCCTCTACCTCTTTTTTGTTCCTGGTCAATTTACTTAAAGAATATCAGTATCAATTTTTAAAACATTTTTATTTAAATAATGATTTGTTTATATTACTTCTTCTCACCCTTTCTATCTACCAACATCTCCCATGGCCCTGTATGTCCTTTGATATTACTAGTCTCATAATTTTAATTATCATTGGTATGTGTATATGTGTGTGTCTGTGCAAGTTTGTGTGTGTTACATATATAAATGCAACCAGCTGAGTTTGTTTAGTATTGATTGTATGTATATATTTTAAGACTGACTATTTAATGTGTGATAACATTTAGGGTGTACAACTCTGAGAAATACTAAATCTCACCATTTCTGCAGTTTTTAAATTGCCTGGATCTCTTTACTAGCATTGAATTTCCATGCTATCTTTCTCATAAATATCATAATTTCCATTGATTTTATCATTGTTCACATCTTTTTAAGCAATGTTTTTGAGATTTCATGGCCATAGTTTTCCTCTCATATCTAGAAGTAATCATAGAGCAGGTATCCTAATCTCCTATCACTTACAATCTTTCTTTCCCTTCTTCCCATGGGGGTGATTATAGCTCCATAGAAAGGGTTTGAGAGTGTTTGTGTGTGTGTGTGTTTGTGTGTGTGTGTTTGTGTGTGTGCGTTTGTGTGTGTGTGTGTGTGTGTGTTACTATTTGTGGAATAGTTTGAGGAGTATTGGTATTAGCTCTTCTTTGAAAGTCTGTTAGAATTCTGTAATAAACCATCTGCCACTTGGTTGTTTTGGGTTGGCATGTTTAAATGACTGCTTCTCTTTCCTTAAGGTTTAGGGGAACTGCTTAGATAGTTTACCTGCACTTGATTTAACTTTGGTATGTGTTATCACTCTGGAAAATCATCCAATTCATTTTGATTTACCAGTTTTGTTAAGTTTAGTCTTTTGAAGTAATACTTGACATTTTTTTTTAATTTAACCCTTTTTATTGAAACAGACAATGAACTAGGTTATTTTCCTAATATGTTTTAGCTCTGTGATTTTTTTGTAACTTGGTGACTCTGTGTTTGTTGTACCATGGAACAATGTTAAGAGCATCACTGTGTTCAATGCTGGATGACAACAAGGGATTCCCCAATCCAGAGATGTTTGACCCTGTCCACTTTCTAGATGGGAATGTAAACTTTAAGAAAAGTGCCTACTTCATTCTTTTTTCAGCAAGCAAGGAAATCTCATTTTCATGTGACTGAACTACAGTTTCAGTTGTGATAAAACATGATGACCAAAAGAAATTTAAAGATGAAAGTGTTTATTTCATCTTGCAACCTGTTTACTAACATCAGGAAAGTCTGGAAAGAAATTCAAGACAGGCACCTAGAGTCTGGAATTGATGTAGAAACCACGGAAGTGTGCGGTTAAAAATTTCCTTCTCCCTGCTTTCTAGTAAAATCCAGGACGGTGAGTCCAAGAGGTAGCACTACCCACAAAGAGCTATGTCCTCTCCCACCAATCATCAATCACAAAAAATCCACACTGGCTTGCCTTATGACCAATATGGTCAGGCATTTTCTTGATTGAGATTCCTTCTTTCCAAATGTCACTATCTTTTGTTAAACTGACTTAAAATTAGTCAGCACACACTAGATCAAGGGGAGGCACATTGTGGATATTTTGGGACTTATATGGCAACTTCCATAAAGTTAGTTATTTGTAATTTGTGCATAATCAGGAGCATGAATCCAAGTGCCCATGCACTGCCTTTGCTGAAACATTTTTGTGTCAAAAGGTCAACAAGTGTGATCTTAATTTTCACAATCATTTATGACAATTTAAAAAAAAAAAAAAACTAGAGTGAATGTTATTTGCATTCTTTAGTTGTAATCACAAAAAACATCGAAGAAGTCCTTAATGACTTCTTCTGAAAGTTAAACATTTTTAGTCTTCCCTCACTTACCATGAATGTGGAGCTTGCCATATTTTGACTTTATCATCCTTGTTGCTCCTTCCTTACCCCTAGCTAAAACAAGTTTCGGAAAATGCAGAAAAGCTTCAAAAACCAAGCTCAGTCAGAAAAATAGATGAGTGAACGTGGTGATACAGTTATACTAGTGCAGTAGGAGAGAATCACACATCACTATCCCAGGGGACTTTTAAGAATTACTACACTCTTATTCTTAGCTCAGTCAGTAAAAAATGTAATAAAGTTCTAGTTAAGGACTTGTGCCTCCCTGAAAGAATAGTAGTGATAGAGATCAGGAACAAAAAAGAGTGCAGAGCATTTAAAAAAATTTACTTATTATTAATGTTTCTTTCTTCTATTCAATATGTTTTAAACAAGTACACTCCCACTTTATCCTTCCAGTTTTCCCATAAAAACAGTAACGTTCACTCTCTCAATTTCATGTACCAATTGAATCCTCTATATGCTGCTGCTGTGTATGGGTATAGAGCCATCCACTGAAATTTGGTAACCTACCAGAGGCCACATCCATGACTAAACCAGCTCTCCCTCTCCCAATAGCGATCAGTGGCCAATAGCTCCTCAGTTTAGATAAGTCATTGTGAGCATATTCCTAGAATTTGTGAGAATGGGACATTCTTACAAAAGCAAGAATGGGTTTGAAGACATGACTCAGCAATTAAGATAACTTGCTGCTCTTACAAAGGACCTGGGTTGAATGCTCTGTACCCATCTTTGGTAGTTCTTCCCATTTCCTTAAGATCACATGCTATTTAAGAAATGAATGTGACCCACTTTTTTCAACTTGCCTGAGTCTGTATTCTCTCAACCGTTCATCCTTGTAACCACACATTCAATAACTGAAGCATTATTCTTAATCTCTAATATCAGTTAAGAGTACTGTGGATCTCAGTTTCACACTTGTGAATAAGGCATAGTTATCTTTTTGACATTTTTTCAGAGGGAAACAAATAGCTTTGTACAGGAGAAGGCCTGGCATACATGGAGCTGTTTCAGTTACTAACTAGCATTTTACAGAACTTCATCTTGAAATCTCTGGTTCACCCAACTTCCATAGCTACAACCCCAGTACTCAGTGGATTGGCCTCAATACCTCCTACTTTTGAGCTCTGCTTCATTCCTGTCTGAAACAACTGTCTGGCTCCACCAGGGACATCATCTGTAATCATCCTGAGGCTTTGGTTCACTGCTTTCCACACTGGATACATTGCATTTTATCCATTTCTTTTGTCTCTTCATAATTTCATAAGGTCTTGTGATTACACATTTTCAACTTACAGTTTCTGCACAAATATTTCTGACAGTTCCTATTCTTTAAAAATACTGTTAACATATACTGTGAAATATACCTAATCCTAAGTTAAATATGGTCTCACTGTGAAATAGAAATTACTATTGTAGGATAGTTAACAGTCAGTTCTCTTCTGCATTTTCTTCATAATAAATTGTTTTGGTATACCTATTCTCAGACTTTTCTTCCAATTCATGTAATAAATTAAAAGAAATTGAGTTCATGGGCAGTATTTTTGTTGGTAGATGAATTAATGCAATTCTTGCCCACAGGCTATCTTGCCACAACTGGAGGTCCATTGATGCTCATTTTCTTCTTTGAACAAAGAAGGGAAGCTTTCAGGAGCAGACATGTCTCTATTCAAATGATCTTTAATAAGGAGAGGTCCTTAAATATCATACTCTGTGAACTTCTGATGCTCTTGAAAACAATCTATGTAAAACCTTATCTATTTCTCGTTATTTCTATTTGAGTAAATTGAAAACACTTTATTATTATTATAAATTAGATTCTAATACAACCATGAGTTTACTATCTGGCCCTTGTGTTACTTAATCAGCCTTTACAATTTGTGCCAGCAGTTATTAGAAAGTGTGGGTCTAAGCTTTATATTCCTAGATGAGTTGTATAGGCACAATGCCCATCAAAGAGTAACAATATTAGTTTCAAATTTTGTATCAACATAAGAATTTCACACCAATGACAACCTTAAATTTGCATCAATCTATAAATTCTGTACCAATGTAAAATTACAACTTTAATTTGCATTAATTATAAAAATTTCTACCAATGTAAGATATACATATATAATGTTTTAAGAGTAAATTTGATAACCTATCCTATTTGCCTATTAGTCTAATTTCTATTTTACTATATCTTTCCTTTTGTCATACTCTCCCTTTCCTTTACCTAAGAAGGAAGGATAGAGAACAGGCAAGAAGTGGTAGAAATCCCTGAGCTCTCTCTAGTTTCCATTCTGTCTAAAGCTACAACATTTTTAAATTATCCTTTACAATGACAACATATCTATAATTCACAAATTAACCAGAAACATCCACCCTGACCTAAAGGAGGTTGACAATGATCTTTTGCTTGCTTCTGGCTGAACTGGGGTAAAGAATTCTCTTCTGGGGCTCTAAAGGGAAATAGGAAAGTTGGTTTTGTCATAGGAGGGTTAGTTGGTATTATTTGCCTTCCAGTTTCTATATGCTGAGGAAGTTCATGGATTAGCTGACATCTTGACTATAGCAGTATGAAAGGCTGAATGGGCATGATAGCTGTTCAGGAAATGTCATGGAAGAAAGTCTTTAAATGAAACAGCTTTGATGTAGGTGAGGCAGAATCTAACAAGGAGTTGGAATGGAAGGTCCCAAAATCCCACTATCCCCGAGTTTGTCAGGGCTGTCTTTCTCCTCTCTCATTATGCAATATACATACTGTAGAAGCAACACATAATCCTGTAAAGACATCCATATGGAATTTGCCGGGTGCACATATCACTTATAGAAGATCAATAATGAATGGCAGCTGCCTTTCTTTAGAGGTTAGTTTAATTACACAATCAAACTACAATATAAATTTTCTTTCCTGCCATCTTAAAGTATGATATGTAAGAAGTCATGAGAATTTTGTACCAAATGAGTGTTATTGGCTGTTTATAGATATTTAAGTCTCAGCCAGTCCCACAGCTGTCTGTGCACAGAGACGTACACATCACCACATATACATCACTTATCTTGTTGATCTTGTTACTTTCCTTCTTCTTGTGCATAGCCAAGGTCTTCAGGGCGTCTGCCTTTGTCATATCTGATTTTTATCAATTTGGAAAGAACCTGTAGCTTTTTCCCATGGAAATATAGGTATAACCCTTGCCCAGCTTAACACATTTCCTGATTTCCATTCTGATGTCAGATAATCCTTAAAATAAACAGGCTGGATTAGTTCAGCAAAATTTTCCACAATATAATGTCTTTCAGTAGTGGTAGTTTTTTGTTCATCAGAATTTGAAAAATTCAAGGTTAATGAAGCATTATGTAATCTATCTCTGGCAGTTCTTATTGCAGCCCCCTTTTGCCTGTTAAGCATCTCCTTTAGAGTTCCATAAGATCTCTCCACAATTTTTGGTGCTGTAGAATTATGTGATATGCCTGTAACATGTTTTATTTTACAAAATGTAAAATATTGTTTAATTGTATTAGAGACATGTGCCAGATTGATGTACATTTTAATTTGTAGGGATATTCCTATAGTGGTCATAATGTCTAACAATTGTATAATTACAGAATCAGCCTTTGCTGGAGTTAAGACAATAGCATCTTAAAATCCTGAATATGTGTCTATAGTATGATGCATGTATTTCAGTTTACCAAACTCTGTAAAATGGAAGACATCCATTTGCCAAATATCGTTCCTTTGGGCACCTTTAAGGTTGTTTTCTGTAGGTAATGGAGTTTGGTTATATAGTGAGCAATATGACATTGCCTCATAATTTCCTTGCCTTGTTGCCAAGTGATAAGTAATTCTTTCTTTAATCTTTTGCTGATAACATAGTGTTTTTTATGGAATTCTGAAGCTTCTAGTATACTTCCTATCAATTGGTGGTCAATTTCATTATTACCTTGTGCCAGAGGGCCTGGCCAACCTGTATTGCATCTTTTGAGTCTCAGTTACTATATTAAGTGACTCTTGAAAATCTGACAACACCATGAGTACTGCATATAATTCAGATTTTTGAACCTACTCTTAGGGACTCTCAGCTACCTTATTTACATCTTCTGATTTATATCTTGCCTTTCCTGATTTATTAGCATCAGTGTAAAATATAGGATCTCAAAAAAATTGGAATTCTTGTTATTATATAAGGGAGAATCCAATTAGTTCTTTTTATCATCTGAAGTTGCTTGCTTTTAGGGTATCTTTTGTTAATATCTCCCAAGAAATTACTGCATGTTCTTTGCCACTGTTCATCTTGTGCCCATATTAAGGCAATCTCTTCCTTAGTAAAAGATACCACAATCTCAGCTTGGTTCCATTCAAGCTAATTGTCAAAGCCTCATTTTTCCTTTTAGTATCAATTCAGAGAGTTCTCTACGTTGGTTTTTAATTTTTTACTCTGTTTATGTGCTAAAAATATCAATTCTAAGATATAATCTTTTCTCTGCATGAGAGTTCCTTTAGAGGAATGAGTAGAAGGTAAGATAAAAAAGATACAGGCCATCTTGGATCAATATAATCTGCTGGGTGGCAGCCCTGGTGCGGTAGGAGAAGAGGAAGATCTTCTTTCTTCTCCTCCTTGGTTCTTCTTGAGGCAGCCATCGGGATGGGAATGGAAGAACAATGGGGGGGGGCAGGTAAGATTTGGTCTTATGAAATTCTGGGTAAGACCTTGGGCCTTGCAAGATTCATCGTCAGACTTTGGTCTCAAGAGATATTTAGGGTTTAATAAAATCTTGCTTATCTAACATTACTAAAGTTTACTTACTATGTCACTGTAGCTGACCTGCCTTCTGGTATCCTCTGAAGCCAGAAACTGCAGTTTCTGTTACTTAGCATATCAGCTCAAAGAAGAGCAGAGGTTTTGGCAAATAGCTTTTGTACTTTCTCAGCAGGAGCTGCTGAACCCTAACTTATATCTGCTAGTTTGAGGTCACAGGAAGAAAAAAAACACTTGGAGAAGTTATTATAGAGTTTATTGCCAAGTGTAAAAAGCTTCCTATGAAAGCTATCTAAGAGGAAAAGTGGTAAGGCCCTAAGTGGGGAAAAAAAATTCTAACAAAGGAAAAATTCTAAGTGAAAAAATTCTAAGCAGGGGAAAAGTAAAGGAAAGGATGAACAGCTCCTAATGAACCCTACTTCAATGACTACTCTACTATGACTACTCCTCTCTTTGTCTTTGTCCTCAGTACATATGCATCTTTCAGAGCACATGGTCACATGTTACAAAGTTCATCACAAGTTCACACCAAAATTCAAATCCTAAATTGAAATAGAAGTTTACAACACAGAATGTTTACATGCATATCCATTAGGAGCAATTATCTAGCTAAACATCCATCATCTGTCTAAGTACACAGGTTCACTGAAGGTTTAAAATTATAACTAAGAAATTAGTGAAGTTTTATATAGATAAACCCTGGCAGAATTTTCTCTTCTGTCATAGTACCTATAATACATCATGAGTTCCCTTTTAGTGACCTTTGGTTAATTGTTTTACAGTCTCTTGGAATGTGCTCTGAGCAGGATAAAGTCTGGTTACTATCTAAGGGCAATTAACTGATGACACTTGGGAGACTGGCAGAGTTCTTACTGCAGTTTTGACTATCAGAAAGGGACCTAATAGCAATTCCACTATAAAAGAGCTTAACAATCATGGTATAATTTTAAGAATTCTTATAGGATCATCATTAATACTTAAGATGTCATCTATTTGTCTATATAGCATTACTATAACACAGCACATCTTCATGAATCTGCAGAGATCTGCTCCAAAGGGGTGTGCTACTGCTTAATGTTTATTACATAGGTTTAATAATAATAATAATAATAATAATAATAGGGAAAGCATATTAATAGCAAGATTCTTTCCTAAAATAAGTCCCTCACAGCCTTGCTATATGATGTCTCACTTGTTGCAGATTATATAATAATTCAAGGCAGGCACTTCAGATGATCACCTGCTAATTATTAGCTTGTTCCATTATAGCTCCTGACAATAATCTAGATGTGTAGCTTGTAATTTCCTTTCTATCAGAGCTAACCCCTTCTCAGACTCCTCTGATATTTTCTCTAGGCTATTTAAGTTTTACCCACCTTGTAATGTTTGAAATAAAGTGCTTAACTCTTGAGTCGCCAAGCCAATCTCAAAGTGCAGCCAGTTAATATCTCCCAGTAACTTCTGAAAATCACTATGAGTCCTTAATTGGTTTCTTCTGATTTGCACCTTTTGTGCTCTAACCTTTTGCAGACTTATTCTACATCATAGATAAGTAATAGAATCCCCTCTTTGTATTTTTTAGGGATGATTTGCAATCCCAGCAGGACAAGATTTTTTCTTACTACATCAAACATCCTTTCCAGGATATTTATATTTGAATCAGCCAATAAGATATCATTCATATAATTATAAATAATGGATTAGCAAAATTCTTTGCAAATCATCTACAAAGGCTGTTGTGCAAAATAGTGATACAAGGTAGGGATATTTAACATTCCTTGTAGGAGGACTTTCCAATGATATCTTTTTATTGGACAACTTCTATTGAAGGTAGATATTAAGAAAGCAAATTTTTATCACTTACATGTAGAGGAATTGTGAAAAAGCCATCTTTTAGATTAATCACTATCATAACCCACAAGGAAGGCAATGGGATTCCAGGCTGCAAGGAACCCATTGTCTGAATAACCTTATTAATCTCTCTGAGATTGCTCAACTTCCTCCATTTGTCAGACTTTTTTTTTTTTTTAATGACAAATACCAGAGAATTTCAAGTGATAGTGGACTCCTCTACACAATGAGCCTCAAGATGCTCCTGGACTAGCTGTTCTAGTGCCTGTAGCTTTTCTTTTGTCGTAGACCATTGATCAATCCAAATGGTTCGGTCAGTCAACCACCCATTGATCAATCCAAATGGTTCGGTCAGTCAACCACCTTAGTGGTTAGACTGTTGGTGTCTTATCTGTAGCGGCTCCTTGAAAAAAAGGTAAATTGTCAGCCCCTGCTGTATCTTGCTTATGGGCAGAGTATAACTGCCTTTGATCTCCTTCTTTAACTAATTTAATTTTTTTATTAGGAGCCTGACTGGTTTTGTGGCCATCCTCTGAAACTGAGGGGATTTTAATTTGTGTTATCCACTCCTGAAACTGATCTATTCCTCATAAGTTAATGGCTATATGAGCCACTTGTTGCCTTAATTTTCCTATCTGATTTTAGGTCCTGTACATTCAAACCATCTGTTGCAGTGCTTTATTTGGGATAAATTTCCAACACTTTGAAATTGGATATCTATTTTTCGAAGTGACCAACTTGCAGGCCAAGATTTGGGAGATATAATGCTGCCATATGCTCTAGTGTTGACCATTCCTTCAATCTTGATATTGTTTACTAGTACTTTTAGCTTGGGCCTTTTTCCCTCCATAGAAGATTGCCGAAATATTCAATTTTGGCCCCCTTTAAGATTTTCTTTAAATTGTCTCTAAAATTTGCCTCAGCTTTGTTATTTTGTCTTACAACATCTGTTTTCAGAGTAGTGGTGTTTGGTGTCCTGAGAAAGAGAGGTCTCCCTGCCTGGCATTGGGGCCTCCAAGAACCCCCTCATCCCCATTCTGGGAGTTTTTGGTAAGGTGTTGCCCAATTTGTCTGTTGTTGCTCTACAGTCCCTAGCCCAATATAGGCCTTTGCCACATTTTTACCTATTTCAGAAAGTGTAGAGTCCCTTTTGGGATTTATTTGGGTTTCCCTGTAGTTTACTCTGAGATGACCCTGCTCACCATAATTAAAATATTTGAAATTTTGTGTTGTCTCGAGGCCTATAGTGGCAGCTCATCTCAGCTGATCTCATGTGAATGAGGTCTGACATCAGCTGTATATCTAATCCACTCATCTACTGATACTGACCTTGCCCTCAATGGTCTGATTACTTCCTTGCATTTGGCATTCACATTTTCAAAAGCTAAAGATTTGATTATTATCTTTCTTGCTGATGGATCTGATATATTCCTTCCACCGTTGAAGTCAGCCTTTGCAAAAAGTCTGAGAATGTTTCCTATGCACCTTTCATGTCTTGAGGAATGGTTCAAGCCTTTTGCCTGATTCTTCAAATTTGTCCCATGCATTTAAGGATGCCAAAAACACAAAGCCAAGGTTTCCTCATTATATACAGTCTGCACCTCTATCTCAGCAAAGCAACCTTCACCAAGCAGCTGATGTTTGAAAATATCTCTTCCTCTGGCTCTATTTTGTCATACTATCTCCTTTGAGTCTTCTCTCCACCATGAGAACCATTGTATTTGAGGCAGATTCTCTTATTGCTTTGACTATATCCTTCCAGTCTGGGGAAATTATTCTATTTTTAATAGCCCAAGAAGTCAGTATTTGTTTTACAAATGGTGAATGCATTCCAAAATTAGTGACACTTTCTTAAAATTTTCTCAGTTTTAACACACCCATGGGTTATTCCTGATAACCCTGCAGATGATCATGATCTGGAAGTCTTTGTTGTATATTAACTGGATAAACTGAAGTTTGTTTTCTAGTAACATTTGATTGCCTTTCTCTAATTGCATTTTATGTCTGTACATATTTTCTTTAATTGAAAATTTAAAGTTCTCCCTTAAGATCTGTGCCCTTGCATCCTCTCTCTTCTTTTGACACTTTCCCTTTTCCTTGGGTTCCTGTATTCTCTATTCAATGTTCTGCTTCCATATTTTAATTTTTCTTTATATTATAATTCTGATATTCTACTGTCTATTTTATTTTGATACATTGTAAAATGTTCTCTTTCAAGCCTTGCTTTCAGTCCTCATTTTTTTCTCTCTACTGCTCAGTCTGATCTGTGAGTGGTTGTATCCTTTGTTCTAGCATCTCTTCTAGCTCCTGTCTCAAACCTTTTTTTTCCTTCTTCTCTTTCTTATCTTGACCTTTAAAATCCTGAACCTTTAGTTCTTAGTGTTTCCTCCAATCTCTTTTCTAAGGCATGTAGTTTTTAATCTATGGCCTGTCTTTTGAGAATTCATAGTAAATCAAGAGAATAAATATTGTAGTGAAAGTAAGTGGTAAGGTTTCTATTTACTTTAAATCCATGTCAAGCTGTTCAAAATATCATCCAATAGAGCCCAAAAGGTATTTACTGTGTTTCTCATCTTTAAATATATGTATATCTTTATTATCAACCAACCAGATCCCTCAGAGCTTCCAAGGACTAAACCACCAACCAAGGAGTACACATGGAGAGACCCATGGCTTCAACCACATATATAGCAAAGGATCTCCTTGTTGTTCATTTATTGAAGAAGAGGTTCTTGGCCCTGTAAAGGCTGGATGCTTGAGTGTAGGGGAATGAGAAGATGGGGGCTGGGGGTGGAGTGGGTGGTTATTTAGGGAATACCCTCATAGTAGCAGTGGGAAGGGGAATGGGATAGGAATTTTAAGGCTGGGGAAACTGTAAGGAAGATAACATTTGAAATGTAAATAAAGAAAATATCCAATAAAAATTAGCTGCCAATAAGTAGATCACAGATTCTAAATGAGGAATATACAATTAAACTGATAGTATATGGACAGCTCCCCAAGTTTTCAACTTAATGCTGTTGTACAGTTTTTTATTTTTTAAAATCATTCCATTTGTTTACATCTCAAATGATATCCCACTTCCTGGTTACCCCTCCACAACCCCCCCCACATCCTGCAACCTTCCTGTCCATCTTCCCTTTTGCCTTTATGAGCGTGTTCCCTCACCCACTCACCCTCTCCTACCCCACCCTTCAGGCATCCCCCCTACTCTGGGGCATCAAAATTCCACTAGACTAAGTTCCTCCCCTCCCATTGATGTCAGACAAGGCCATACTGCTGCGTATGTATCTGGATCCATGGATCCCTCCATGTACATGCCTTGGTTGGTGGTTTAATCCTTGGGAGAACTGGGTGGTCCAGCCAGTCAATCTTGTTCTTCCTATGGGGTTGCAATCCCTCTCAGATTCTCCAGTCTTTCTGCAAGCTACACCTCCAGGGTCCCAGAGCTCAGTTTTATGGTTTGCTCCAAGCATTCACATCTGCATTGGTCAGTTGCTGGCTCAAACTTCCAAGGAACAGTCACATCAGGTTCCTGTCAGCAAGTGCCTCTTGGCAAGGGCAGCAGTATTAGGTTTGGTGTCTACAGATATGATGAATACCCAAGTGGGACAGTCCCTGGTTGGCCCTTCCTGCAGTCTCTACTTCATTTTTGGTCTCTGTTCTTCCTTTGGGTAGGAACATTTCTGGGTTAAAAACTTTGAGATTAGTGTGTGGCCCAACCCTAGACCAGGGGCCATGCCCATCTACTGGAGGTGGTCTCTACAGATTTTATCTCCCCTTGTTTGCTAAAATCACAATGTTTGGTCTTAGGAACTTCTCATTTTTCTGGTGTCATTCTTAATGAGCTTTATGTGGTCTGTGAGTTGAAACTTGGGTATTTCAAGCTTCTGGGCTAAAATCCAATAATCAGTAAGTGAATACTATGTGTGTTCTTTTGTGATTGGGTTACTTCACTCAGGATGATATTTTCCAGTTCCATCCATTTCTTTATCACCAACAGGTAAATATTGGCAGAAAGGGGCTGACTGTAGAAAGACTAGAGGCTTCTATGCTCCTGAATCATCTCTCTGTCCTTTGTTTTCATTGTTGGGTTGCAGTTGGCAGCCTGTGTGCTGATCTCAGTCAGCCTGCAGCTCAAGCAATCAGGAGAATGGCTCTGTCTGTTCTAAGTCCTGTTTACATGCAGTGATGCTGGGAAACGAGCAGAGAAATGCTTCTACTATCTTTCTTCTTCCACTCTCTATAACCATCAGCCCCACCTTTCCCTTTCTTTATTTTTATTTAATATTATATTTTATTTCTTCTTTCATTGTTATTGGATAATTTATTTATTTACATTTCAGATGTCATCTTCTTTTCCCATTTCCCCTCCCTAGAATCCCATCCCATCTGCCCCCCACTTTTTGCTTTAGACCATTTTAATGACATGCATATATTAAGATCAGTTCTAGGTTGAGGGTCTCATAATATAGGAGATGCAAATAGTCGAGGAACAAGCAAGACAGTAAACACAAGTAGTCAAAGAACAAGCAAGGTATTGATTACAATTCTGTGAACACTCTTGCTATCCCTGTTTCTAAGACCTTATCAGAATAACCAAAATATCAGAGCTGACTTCGCAGTCCTAGCCCAAAGTCATTTTCATATCTGATGCCTACTTCCTTGTTCTAGCCTAAAATTTAGATTCTTGTCTGTTTATTTCTTCTACAGTGTTTAATGTAAGTTGCACTGATTGTACACCTTCTAATTGGGTTTGTGTTTTGAAATTGGGCGTGTCAGTTATGGAGGTCAATCAACTAGGTTTTTTTTTTATTATTATTGGAAATTTTATTTACATTTCAGATGTTCTCCACTTACCTCATTTACCCCCTCCCTCCCAGGAACTCATTATCACTTCCCCCGTCCTCCTGCCTCCAAGTTGGTGTACCCCCACCCACCCTCCACCGTACCTCACCTCCCCACCCTCGAATATCCACCCCCCACGATGCCCAGCCTTAATGGGACCAAGGATTCTTCTCCCATTTATATATAGCTCCCTTGCATATATAGCTGGAGCCATGGGTCCCTCCCTAAGCACTCCCAGGCTGGTGGTTTAGACTCTGGGGGCTCTGGTTGGTTGGTATTGTTGCTTTCCTCATAGTGTCACGAATCCTTTCAACTCCTTCAGCTTTCACTCTATCTTCTCCATTGGGAAACCCATGATCAGTTTGATGGTTAGCTGTGAGCATCTGCCTCTGAGTATGTCAGACTCTTGCAGACTTCTAAGGAGACAGCTATATCAGGCTCCTGTCAGCATGTACATCCTGACATCCACATCAACATCTACCTTTGGTAACTGTACATGGGATGGATATCCAGGTGGAATGGTCTGTATACAGCCCCTCCTTCAGTTTCTGTCCTGCACTGTGTCTCCAAATTTGCTCCCTTGAGTATCTTGTTACTCCTTCTAAGAAGGACTGAAGCCCCCCGCCACTTGTTAGTCATTCTTCATGAGCTTTATGTGGTCTGTTAGTTGAATCTTGGATATTTCTAGCTTGTGAGCTAAAATCCAATAATCAGTGAGTGAATACTGTGTATGTTCTTTTGTGATTGGGTTACTTCACTCAGGATGATATTTTCTAGTTCCATCCATTTATATAAGAATTTATCAAATTCATTGTTTTTAATAGCTGAGTAATATTCTGTTGTATAAATGTACCACATTTTTTGTATCCATTCCTCTGTTGAAGGGCATCTGGGTTCTTTCCAGTTTCTGGCTATTATAAATAAAGCTGCTATGAACATAGTGGAGCATATGTCCTTGTTATGTGTTAGAGCATCTTCTGGGTGTATGCCCAGGAGTGGTATAGCTGGATCCTCAGGTAGTGATATGTCCAATTTTCTGAGGAACCGCCAGATTGTTTTCCATAGTGGTTGCACCATCTTGCAATCCCACCAACAATGGACGAGTGTTCCTCTTTCTCCACATCGTTGCCAGCATCTACTATCACCTGGGTTTTTGATCTTAGCCATTCTGACTGGTGTGAGGTGGAATCTCAGGGTTGTTTTGATTTGGTTTTCCCTGATGACCAAGGATGCTGAACACTTCTTTAGGTGCTTCTCAGCCATACCCATTTCCTCAGTTGAGAATTCATTGTTTAGCTAGGTATCCCATTTTTTAATAGGGTTATTTGGTTGTCTAGAGTCTAATTTCTTGAGTTCTTTGTATATATTGGATATCAGTCCTCTATCGGATGTGGGATTGGTAAAGATCTTTTCCCAATCTGTTGGTGGCCATTTTGTCCTATTGACAGTGTCCTTTGCCTTACAGAAACTTTGCTATTGTATGAAGTCCCATTTGTCAATTCTTGGTCTTAGAGCATAGGCCATTGGTGTTCTGTTCAGGAACTTTTTCCCTGTGCCTAGGTATTCGAGGGTCTTCCCCACCTTCTCTTCTATTAGTTTCAGTGTGTCTGTTTTTATGTGAAGGTTCTTTATCCACTTGGACTTGAGCTTTTTACAAGGAGATAAGAATGGATCAATTTGCATTCTTCTGCATGCTGTCCTCCTGTTGAACCAGCACCATTTGTTGAAAATGCTGTCCTTGTTCCACTGGATGGTTTTAGCTCCTTTGTCAAAGATAAAATGATCATAGGCATGTGGGTTCATTTCTGGGTCTTCAACTCTATTCCACTGATCTTCGTGCCTGTCTCTGTACTAATACCAGGCCGTTTTTATCACTATTGCTTTGTAGTACAGCTTGAAGTCAGGGATGGTGATTACTCCAGAAGTTCTTTTATTGCTGGCAATGGTTTTCGCTATTCTGGGTTTTTTGTTGTTCCAAATAAATTTCAGAATTTCTCTTTCTAGCTCTGTAAAGAATTGAGTTGGTATTTTCATGGGGATTGCATTGAATCTGTAGATTGCTTTTGGCAAAATGGCCATTTTTACTATATTAATCCTGCCGATCCATGAGCATGGGAGATCTTTCCATTTCCTGAGATCTTCTTCAATTTCTTTCTTCAGAGACTTGAAGTTCTTGTCATACAGATCTTTCAGTTGCTTGGTGAGATTCACCCTGTGGTATTTTATAATCTTTGTGATTATTGTGAAGGGTGTCATTTCCCTAATTTCTTTTTCAGCTTGTTTATCTTTCATGTAGAGGAAGGCTACTGATTTGTTCGAGTTGATTTTATAAGCTGCCTCCTTGCTGAAGTTGTTTATCAGATTTAGGAGTTCTCTGGTGGAGTTTTTGGGGTCACTTAAGTAAACTATCATATCATCTGCAAATAGTGATATTTTGAATTCTTCCTTTCCTATTTGTATTTCTTTGACTACTTTTTGTTGTCTAATTGCTCTGGCTAGGACTTACAGTACTATATTGAATAGGTAGAGAGAGAGTGGGCATCCTTGTCTAGTCCCTGATCTTAGTGGGATTGCTTCAAGTTTCTCTCCATTTAGTTTGATATTGGGTACTGGTTTACTGTATATTGCTTTTACTATGTTTAGGTATGGGCCTTGAATTCCTGATCTTTCCAAGACTTTTACCATGAAGGGATGTTGAATTTTGTCAAATGCTTTATCAGCATCTAGTGAGATTATCATGTGGTTTTTTTTCTTTGAGTTTGTTTATATAGTGGATTACATTGTTGGATTTCCGAATATTGAACCATTCCATGCATTCCTGGGATAAAGCCCACTTGATCATGATGGCTGATTGTTTTGATGTGTCCTTGGATTCAGTTTGCTAGAATTTTATTGAGTATTTTTGCATCAATATTCATAAGAGAGATTGGTCTGAAGTTCTCTTTCTTTGTTGGGTCTTTGTGAGGTTTAAGTATGAGTGTTATTGTAGCTTCATAGAACGAATTGGGTAGTGTTCCTTCTGTTTCTATTTTGTGGAATAGTTTGAAGAGAATTGGTATTAGGTCTTCCTTGAAGGTCTGATAGAATTCTCCACTAAAACCATCTGTTCCTGGGCTTTTTTTTGGTGGGGTGACTTTTAATGAATGCTGCTATTTCTTCAGGGGTTATGGGACTGTTTAGATGGTTTATTTGCTCCTCATTTAACTTTGGTACCTGGTATCTGTCTAGAAAATTGTCCATTTCATCCAGATTTTCCATTTTTGTTGAGTATAGGCCTTTGTAGTAGGATCTGATGATTGTTTTAATTTCCTCATTTTCTTTTGTTATGTCTCCCTTTTCAGATCTCATTTTAGTAATTTGGATACTATCTCCGTACCCTCTGATTAATCTGGATAAGGGTTTATTTATCTTGTTGATTTTCTCAAAGAACCAACTCCTGGTTTTGTTGATATTTTGTATAGTTCTTTCTGTTTCTACTCGGTTGATTTCAGCTCTGAGTTTGATTATTTCTTGACGCCTACTCCTCTTGGTTGTATTTGCTTCTTTTTGTTCTAGATCTTCCAGGTGTGCTGTCAAGTTGTTAGTGTGTCCTCTCTCCAATTTCTTATTGTAGTCACTTAGAGCAATCACTTTACCTCTCATCACTGCTTTCATGGAGTCCCACAAGTTCTGGTATGATGTGTCCTCATTTTCATTAAATTTTAAGAAGTCTTTAATTTCTTTCTTTATTTCTTCCTTGACTAAGTCATCATTGAGTAGAGCATTGTTCAGCTTCCACATGCATGTGGGTTTTCCATTGGGTTTGTCATTATTAAAGACCAGCCTTAGTCCGTGGTGATCTGATAGGGTGCAAGGGATTATTTCCATCTTTTTGTATCTGTTGTGGCCTGTTTTGTGACCAATTATATGGTCTATTTTGAGAAAGTTACCATGAGGTGCTGAGAAAAAGGTATATTCTTTTGCTTTAGGATGAAATGTTCTATAGATATCTGTTAAATCCATTTGGTTCATAACTTCTGTTAATTTCAATGTATCTTTGTTTAGTTTCTGTTTCCATGATCGGTCCATTGCTGAGAGTGGAGTGTGAAAATCCCCCACTATTATTGTGTGAGGTGCAATGTATTCTTTGACCTTTAGTAAAGTTTCTTTTATGTACGTGGGTGCCCTTGCGTTTGGAGCATAGATGTTCAGAATTGAGAGTTCATCTTGGTAAAGTTTTCCTTTGATGAGTGTGAAGTATCCTTCTTTATCTTTTTAAATTACTTTTAGTTGAAAGTCAATTTTATTTGATATAGAATGGCTACTCCAGCTTGTTTCTTGAGACCATTTGCTTGGAAAATTGTTTTCCATCCTTTTACTCTGAGATAGTGTCTGTCTTTGTCACTGAGGTGTGTTTCCTGCATGCAGCAAAATTCTGGGTCCTGTTTATGTATCCAATTTGATAGTCTATGACTTTTTATTGGAGAATTGAATCCATTGATGTTAACAGATATTATGAAAAAAATGATTGTTGCTTCATGTTATTTTTGTTATTAGAGGTGGAATTATGTTTGTGTAGCTATCCTCTTTTGGGATTGTTGGAAGATTACTTCCATGCTTTTTGTAGGTTGTAGTTTCCTTCTTTTGTTGGCATTTTCTATCAATTATCCTTTGAAGTGCTGGGTTTGTGGGAAGATATTGTGCAAATTTGGTTTTGTCATGGAATATCTTGGTTTCTCCATCTATAGTGATTGAGAGTTTTGTTGGGTATAGCAGTCTGGGCTGGCATTTGTGTTCCCTTAGGGTCTGTATGATATTATACCAGGATCTTCTGGCTTTTGTAGTCTCTGGTGGGAAGTCTGGTATAATTCTTGTAGGTCTGACTTTATATGTTTCTTGACCTTTTCCCCTTACTGCTTTTAGCCTTTTTTCCTTGTTTTGTGCATTTGATGTTTTGATTATTATATGACAGGAGGTATTTCTTTTCTGGTCTAGTCTGTTTGGTGTTCTGTAGGCTTCTTTTATGTTTATGGGCATCTCGTTCTTTAGGTTGGGGAAATTTTCCTCTATAATTTTGTTGGAGATATTTACTGGCCCTTTAAATTGGGAATCTTCACTCTCATCTATACCTATTATACTTAGGTTTGGTCTTTTCATTGTGTCTTGGATTTCCTGGATGTTCTGGGTTAGGAGCTTTTTGCATTTTACATTTTCTTTGACAGTTGTGTCAATGTTTTACATGGTATCTTCTGCGCATGAGATTCTCTCTTGTATCTCTTGTATTCTGTTGGTGATGCTTGCATCTATGACTCCTTATCTCTTTCCTATGTTTTCTGTCTCCAGGATAGTCTCCCTTTGAGATTTCTTTATTGTTTCTATTTCCATTTTTAGATCCTGGATGGTTTTGTTCAATTCCCTCACCTGTTTGGTTGTGTTCTCTTGCAATTCTTTAAGGGATTTTTGTGTTTCCTCTTTAAGGGCTTCTACCTGTTTACCTGTGTTCTCTTGCAATTCTTTAAAGGATTTTTGTGTTTCCTCTTTAAGGGCTTCTACCTGTTTGCCTGTGTTTTCCTGTATTTCTTTAAGGGAGTTACTTATGTCATTCTTAAAATCCTCTATCATCATCATGAGAAGTGATTTTAATTCTGAATTCTGTTTTTTCTGTGTGATGGGCTATCCAGGGCTTGCTATGGTGGGAGAGCTGGGTTCTGTTAATGCCAAGTAACTTTGGTTTTTGTTGATTGTGTTCTTGTTCTTGCCTTTCACCATCTGGTTGACTCTAGTGTTTCCTGTACTCACTGTGTCTGACTAGATTCTGTCTTTCCAGTTATCTTGCTTGTGTCAGAACTCTTCAGATTCCAGATGTCTCTGTGTTCCTATGATCCTAAGCTCCTGGGTGGAAGAACTCCTGGGGCTCAAGCCACCTCAGGCATCCTGAAATCCTGCTGCCCTGAGTGCAACAGCTCCTCTTTGATGGCTCAGGATGAGGTGTCTCCACCGGAACAGACCAGCTTGGTGTCTTCCCCAGCCAGAAGAACCAGGCCTCTGTTCTGAGTGTACTGTCTCCTCTAGGATGGCTTGGTTTCAGATGTCTCAACAGGAGTAGACCAGCTAAGTGTCTGCCTCAGCCACAAGGACCAGGCTTGGGGCAGAAGGGAAGTGATATTCCTCTGCTCTGAGTGCAGTGGCTCCTCCTCTGCTCTGAGTACAGTGGCTCCTCAAGGATGGCTCAGGATCAGGTGTTTCCACAGGAGCAGACCAGCTAAGTGTCTGCCCCAGCCAAAGGGACCAGGCCTCTGCTCTGAGTGTAGTGGCTCTTCTAGGATGGCTCAGGATCAGGTGTTTCCACAGGAGTAGACCAGCTATGTGTCTGCCCCCGCCAGAAGGACCAGGCTTGTGACTGAAGGGAAGTGGTAGTCTGGAGGTGCGGGGTTTGGGTGCCTACTGGTTCTGTAACCCCCCTTGGCTCCCAGTTGTAACTCTGGGGCGTGGAGTAGTGGGCAAGATGTCTTACCCTCTGCTCTGAGTGCAGTGGCTCCTCAAGGATGGCTCAGGATCAGGTGTTTCCACAGGAGCAGACCAGCTAAGTGTCTGCCCCAGCCAAAAGGACCAGGCTCAAGGCAGAAGGACTAGCTTTTGTTTTAATGCCCTGAGTATCACAGAACGTTGGTATTCTAAAAATAGCTTGCAAGTACTAGAAGAAATGAGTCAGACTTTAAGGAGAAGCAAGAGTTTAGTGGCCTTGATTATTTCTGGTATAACAGTTTTAATTACACTGATTGCTATCACCACTGCTTCTGCAATTGCTTTGACACAAGAAGTTAAGACAGCTACTTTTGTTAAACATTTAGCAAAAAATGTTACTAATGTGTTGAATATATGAGAAGATTTAATTAGGCATTTGGAAGGACGGATTGATGCTCCTTATCCTATTCAAATTACTGGAATGAGGTTCAAATTTAAGAGTAAGGAGCCATCTAAAGATCATGCCAAATACCATAGTATTCATGTTAGTTCTAAATTTACACTGGTAGTTATTATCATTCAAAAAAGTTTAAAGACACTTGTAGTGTATTTGGTATAATTCTAACACCTCTCTGGATGTTTTAACTTTACATAGTGAGCTTATGAACTTCAACAATGCTGCTTTTCTGAGTGTTGATGTGGCAGATACTGCTGATAAAATTACCCATGGCCTGAGGTCAGTATTCCTATTTTACTCAAGCTTCAAGAATGTCATACATAGCTTGATCATGCTTGCCTTTTTTATCTTGGGAATAATTTTATTCCTGCCCATCATCTTAAAGCTTCTTTTTAACAACATCAACATGTTGGCAGCCAAAGTACATGACTTGAAACTGAAAATGGACCCCAGGTAGATTTATTAAATTAACAGGCTGTCAAGCCAAGGATGTGTAAGGTTCTGTACAGAGCATTGCTTTAGATAATGCACAGACAGAAGTGCATTGCTTTAGATAATGCATATTCCATGACAGGTAAGGGAGGCATTCTTATCAGAACTACTTAAGACTGGCTCAGTCTTGTTAATGAAATAAAAAAGGGGAAGAGGAGGCTAGTCTTTGGGGCTTTTTGACTAGAAACTGACATGTCCAAGGACAAGGAAATGGGCTGCTTTGTGGGAATATGACATTGGCTACCTTTCCCTTTCTATGCCCAATCACAGGATATAGGCTTTATTTGACTAGTTGAAAGTTGGAGAAGGTTCACATGAAATCTTCTGAGTGAGTGATCCATTTCTTTTCTGGGGAGCCCCTCCTGAGGAAGCAGAATTAACATCAGATTACAAAGAGCATCAGGGCAATTCACAACAATTTTCTTTTAATTTCCTTGGCTTGTTGGCAAATGACAAGAAGGACTTTGTCCAAACCTTTCACTGTTATCATGGAGTTTACTATGAAATTTTGAGAGGTTTAGCCCACTTCCTATTAACAGTAGTCAATTTCATTTTCTTTTGCTAGCATACCTGGTAGACCCATTTGGGCAATAGTATGTGTTATATAGAGTGGTTTAATTCTATTTCTGATTATTTGTAGTTGAATAACAAAGTTTAGTGTGAACTATCAACAAAAAGTTCAATACATAAAATAATTTCACTCTCTTTGTGCACTAAAAACTGTCTAGTATAAGATATTATCTTTTCTCTCCATAAGAATTCCTGTGGGGACAATGAATAAAGGGCAAAATAACCAAGTTATATTCTAGCTTTGGATCAAAAGTCTCCACAACTACATTTTATAGTAATTTTATGAAAAAAGTAATTTCAATACATAAAATAATTCTTTCTCCATATTGTGAGATAGTAACTATATTAAGATAATCATAAAATATAATAATATCATAAGAATAGCATATGGCTCCATTTATTGAACTGAATCATGAGGGCTCTGATCTACTTTACTTATTATTCCTGATTTATAACCTACCTTTCCTGATTTATTTGCATCATTATAGAATATAGGCTCTCCAGAAATTGATTTGCCTTTTACTGTACAAAAGAGAATTAAGTACTTCTTTTTATAGACTGAAGTCTCTTGCTTTGGGAATATTATTGCTAATATTTTAAAAAAATTACTGCAAGCTCTTTGCCAATATTCATTTACTGTCCATAATGTGGCAATTTCAGCATTATAAAAGTTACCACAATTTCTATTGGGTCTATTCCTGCTAATTGGTTAATCTTATTTTTCCTTTAAGAATCAACTCAGAAACATTTTCTACATAGGTATTTAAATTTTTACTCTCTTTGTGCACTAAAAACTGTCTAGTATAAGATATTATCTTTTTTCTCCATAAGAATTCCTGTGGGGCAATGAATAGAGGGCAAAATAACCAAGTTATATTCTAGCTTTGGATCAAAAGTCTCCACAACTACATTTTATAGTTCCTTTCTATCAGAACCAATTCTCACTCAGCCTCAGCCAATAATTTCCATGGGCTATTTAAGTCTGTGTTGCCTTATAGGTTTGAAATAAATTACTTAGATCTTGAGTGGTTATTCTAATTACTGATTTTAAGCAGTTAATAGCTCCCAGAAACTTCTGTCTATAATTGATTTCTCCTGATTTGTACTTGCTATGATTCAAGTTTCTATAAACCAATCTTATATAGTATAAAACTGACATAATTTGCTCTTAGTATTTCTTCAGAAGAAATCTGAAATCCCCAGAAAATCAATGCTTTTAACTCCATAAATCTGTTTTTCTAAGGTATCTGCATATGAAACACTTTGCCACATAATGGTAAATTTTAGATTGAGGAAATTTATTGCAAATTAATTCTAATGGCTGTTATACAAAATAGTGAGAAAAAGATGGACTATTTAACAGACTTTGTGGGTCAGAATTTTCAATGGCATCTCTTTATTAAACAACTATTATTATAATTAGAAAGCAAAAGTTTCTCTATAGTGCTCATAGCAAGGGATTGTGAAAAAACAATCTTTTAAGTCAATTAGTGTCAAAGGCCATGGCTTAGGTGATACGAGGGAATAGGATTCTAGTCTTTAAAGAAGCCATGTGCTGAATTATCTTATTTATGGCTTTTGTATCTGTTAACATCCTCAATTTTTCTGAATTCTTTGTCTTTTAATCCCTTGTGGTCTGAGGAATGTTAATCAGCCTCTCCCTTCCTCCTCTGAATGTTAATCCAGCAATTGTCCTCTGACTAATGAATGTGACCCTCCAGGGATGTGTCCTGGGATAGTAGGGTTCTTTTAATCTTAAATTCAAACTGAGCTCAGAAAGTCTTACAATACATGCATTTTAACAACTGTAATCAAACAGGCATGGTGGCACATGACTTTATCCCAGCATTCTAGAATCATAGGCAGGTGGATCTCTGTGTGGTAAAAGCCAGTATGGTCTACACAGCAAGTTCCAGGACAGCCAGTGCTGTTACCTAGAGAAATTCTGCCTTGGAAAAAAAAGTAAAAGAATAGTTAAGCTATTCATGAACTTTAGAATAAATAGAGTGGGCACAGAAGGCATAAGAGTCTCATGAGGGAGGGATAAAAATGAACTACATTACTCATTTATGAAATAATAGAATGTTAAAATTAAAAAAAAAGAAATTATTTAAAAGATGAGCTAAAACCATTCGGTGGAAAAAAGACAGCATTTTCATCAAATGGTGCTGGTTGAGCTAGAGACCAGCATGTTGGAAAATGTAAATTGATCCATTCTTATCTTCTTATACAAAACTTAACTCCAAGTTGATCACTAACCTTCATATAAAACCGAACACATTGAAACTAATAGAAGGGAAAGTGTGGAAGCGCCTCGAACACATGGGCAGAGGGGAAAAGTTCCTGAGCAGGACACCAATGGCTTATTCTCTAAGATCAAGAATTGACAAATGAGACCTTAGAACTCTAGAATTTAGACTCCAGAGAACCAAATAACCCTATTAAGAATGGGATACAGAGATAAACAAGGAATTCTCAATTGAGAAATCTCAAATGGCTGAGAAGCACTTAAAGAAATGTTCAACATCCTTAGTCATCAGGAAATGCAAGTCAAATAACCCTGAGATTTCACTTGGCACCAGTCAGAATGGCGAAGTTTAAAAACTCCAGTAATGAAGATGCTGATGTAGATGTGGAGAAAGTAAAATACGTCTCTATTGTTAGTGGGATTATTAGCTGGTACAACCATTCTGGAAATCAATTTGGTGATTTCTCAGAATATTGGACATTGTATTACCTTTGGATACAGAGATACCACTCCTGGGTATATACCCTATATATGTTCCAGCATATAACAAGGACACATGCTCCACTATATTCATAGCAGCCTTTATTATAATAACGTGAAGCTGGAAAGAACCGAAATATACTTCAACAGAGTAATGGATACAGAAAATGTGGTACATTTACACAATGGTGTGCTACTCAGTTATTAAAAGCAATGAATTCATGAAATTCTTATGCAGATGGATGGAACTAGAAAATGTCATACTGAGTGAGGTAACCCAATCCCAATAGAAGGCACCTGGTATGCACTCATTGATAAGTAGATATTAGGCCAAAATCTCCCATTATCCAAGACATAACTCAGAGACCACATGAAGCCCAAGATAAAGAAAGACCAAAGTATGGGTACTTCAGTCCTTCTTAGAAGAAGTAACAAAATATTCACAGGAGCAAATAGGAGACAATGTGTGGGGCAGAAACTGGAGGAGGGACCATTCAGAGACTGCCCCACCTGGGAATCCATCCTAGGTGCCATCACCATATGCCAACAGTGTTGTGGATGTCAGGAAGTGCATGGTGACAGGAGCCTGATATACTTGTCTCCTAAGAGGCACTTCCAGAGCCTGACATACAGAAGATGATGCTTGCAGCTAACCATCAAACTGATTACAGGGTCCCCAGTGGAGGAGTTACAGAGAAGATGGAAAGAGTTGAAGGGGCTTGTGGCTTCATGGGGAGAAGGACTATACCAACCAACCACAGCTCCCAGGGTCTAAACACCTTGTCTAGCAACACACATGGAGGGATATCTCCAGCTGTATATGTAGAGGAGGATGGAATTGTTGGGCGTCATTGGGAGAGGATGCCCTTGGTCCTTTGAAGGCTGGATGTCCCAGTGAGGGGGAATTTGAGGGTGGGGTGGTGGGAGTGGGTGGATGGGTAGGGACATACCCTCATAGAAGTAGGAGGAGGGAGGATCGTTTAAGGGATTTTTGAGGGGGTGAATGAGGAAAGGGGATAACATCTGAAATGTAGACAAATAAAGCATCCAATAATAAAAAACAAAACAAAGAAGGAAAACAAACAAACAAACAAATGAAACAAGATCATTGAACTGGCTATCACAGTCGATCATTTGAGGCTTCTTGGCAGCAAGTTATGATTACCCATATTATTGGGATTCCTTATAATTATCAAGGACAAGAGACTGTGGAAGGGGTCCATGGAACTTCAAGACGATATCTTTATAAAATCAAAAAGGGGAAGATATATCCCCATATAACACACTTTTATTTAAATCATATTCTTTTTATTTAATTTTTTTAAAAAAATTTGATGCCAAGGAACTTTCTGCTGAGTGTCTATGACACTCTACAACTAGGCATACTTATGCATAGGTGAAAGGGATTCTTTTCTGGCATATGCATTTCTTATTGGCATAAGGAATGATCCAGATCAGGTATTAAATATGAGGAAAAGTGCATGTTTGTGTTTTTTCTTCAGGATGCTAAAGGAGCATGGTGACTGTTAGAGTGATGGGTGAGACATCCTAATTCCAGAACAAAGAATGATGCTGACCTCTGAGCTTTCTGAATGCCCTGACAATGGTGACTGGCAAGCTGTACTGGATATATGTTCCTGACCCCAACATTGCTTACCTATATGCCTGATGGGACAGGCTGCCTGGCCTCAAGTTTTTAGACCTTGTGGAAGAGAGAATCAAAAAGAGAAGTTATAATGACTCTTGTATTGTTTGTAAATGTGACCAGTTACTTGGACTTAATAATGGACTGGTCTAGAAATCAATCCAATATTGGAAGTAACAGTCTTCATTTGAAAGTCTGGTACTGGACATTTTCAGAGACATATTTGGAAGTTAGCTGCAGTTCTCTATAATGTTATGTTAGCAGGAGATAAAGACGGGACATGATCTGGATTTCAAACAGGTGTTAGTACATGTGTTAAGGCTCTTTTAATTGTCAAGTTAAAATTACTTTTGTTTCTTCTACAATATTTAATGTAAGTTGCATTGATTGTACACCTTCTAATAGTGTTAGTGTTTTGAAAGCTGGCATGTCAGTTACAGAGGTCTATCAGACAGCTTTTGTTTTGTTGCCCTGAGTCTCACAGAACCTCTGTATGCTAAAAGTATCTTGTAAGTACTGGAAGAAATGAGCCAGGCTTTAAGCAGAAGCAAGAGGGTAGTGGGCTTGATTGTTGCTGGTATAACAGCTTTAATTACATTAATTGCTAGCACCACTGCTTCTACAATTGCTTTGATACAAGAAGTTAAGAGAGCTACTTTTGTTAACCATTTAGCAAAAAATGTTACTAATTTGTTGAATATATAAGAGGATTTAGATAGGCATTTGGAAGAATGAATTGCTGCTCTTTTTTTTTTTTTTTAAATTTTTATTTTTAATTTTTTTTTCAGCAAATCAAAAAAATTTAAAAAGCATTCAAACAGAATAAAATGAAAAGAAACAAACAAGCAAAATACCAAGGGTCAGATATACTTATACAAGAATTCTATAGAGCCTTCAAACAAGCAATACTTTTTGAGTTATGTTTAAAAAAAATTCAGAACCACACTAAGCTCCTTCACAAAGCAAATAATATTGAAATAGTGAAATCAAGTGTAAACCCAACAAAAATATATGAATTATAGTCCAGTATCCCTCATGAGTATACATACAAAAATTCTCAATGAAGTAGTTGCAAACTGAATACAAGAGATATTCAAATTATTAGAAGGAGGTTCAGAATTTAAGAGTAAGGAGACATCTCAAGTGTCATACCAAATACCATTAGATGCATGTTAGTTCTAAAGTTTACAGTGGTAGTCATTATAATTAACAAAAACTTTAAAGACACTTGCAGTGTATTTGGCATAATTCAACCACCTCTCTGGATGGTTTAAGTTTACATAGTGAGCTTATGAATTTAAAGAATGCTTTTCTGCTGTGTGGTGATGTGGTCCATACTGCTGATAAAATTACCCATGGATGGCCTGAGGTCAGTATTTCTATTTTGGTCAAGTTTCAAGAATGGCATATATAGCTTGAGTATTGTAGCCCATTTTTTCCCTAGGAATATTTTTTTCCTACCCATCATGTTAAAGCTTGTTTTTAACAACATCAACATGTTGGCAGCCAAAGTATATCAATTGAACCTGAAAATGGACCCCCAGACAGAGTTATTAAATTAATAAGCCTAGGATGGATAAGATTCTACCCAAAGCCTTATCAACCTAAGACAGAAATGCATTGCTTTTGATAATGCATATTCCTTGATGGGTAAGGACAACATTCTTGTCAAAACTACCTAAGACAGGCTCATTCTTGTTAATGAAATAGAGGAGAGAGGCACAGAACCTTTGGGGCTGTTTGGCAAGAATCTGACATTGTCCACAAATTGTGGACAAGTTGTTCATGTGAACATGGGTCCTGTTGGGCTGAGTTGTGGGTCATGTGTTTCTGCCACCCCAGGTGGCTCAGGGGGACAGAAGCACAGGAATTCAACTGAGTTCACTCCATGTGATGCTGGCAGGATATCAGGCTGTGAGAACTCACATAACTCCACTCCAGGCATTGAGAGATCTCAGTCTGAGGTCCCATGGGCGCAAACCTCTTGGGTCAGGGGTCCCCAGGCCAAAGCTGCTGGTGGGAGACTGGTGGTCTCAGCTCTTGGGCACCCAGGCACTGCTGAGAGAACACAATAGGACTAAGATGGGGGGTGCATATGGGCTGTACCTGTCCACAGCCAAGAGGAATGTGGAGTAAAGCTCTGGTGGCAGCCCACGGGGTACAGACTCTTGGTCACTGTAACTCACTTGGCTGGGTCATGACTGGCTTGACTAACTTGCTTAAGCTGACAGGACTCCATGGCTGGAACACAGAGAAGTCCTCCAGCAGGAGATTAGGCAGCGGCTTGGTAGTTGAAGACCTTCTCCATGGTCTTCCACAGCTCCAAGTATGAAAGGTGGTCAATGGTTTTAAAAGGTTTATTATCATGGAGGAAAGTGGGTGAAGTTGTACCCCATATCCTCTATCTTTTGCAAGGAGGAGGGTCTGGGAAGGAATGCTTAATTGGCTATGCCCTCTGGCCTTCAGTTATCTCATTAATGTGGAGATCTTTCAGGCTCTACAGCCTGTCGTCATGACCTCTAACTGTGCTACCTGTGCTACATGACCTAAGGCCACCAACCTTCCTTTGGGAGGGGCTGTAGATAAGTGAAAGGAACCAGGGCCTAGGAGCAAGGCTGAACACCTACCATCCCATTAGTGTATTTTCAGGGATCGAGGCCTGTGCTCAACCAAGTACCCAACTACCTCTCACAGCACACTACCCCACAGACTCTACCTTACAAATGAAGACTTTTGAGGATTTTTTCTTTATCTAAAAGTCTCCCCAACTGATTGTGTCTCCTATCAATGTCAGCATGTCTACCTATAAAATTGCACCAAAATATCTCCCCCAAAATACCCTAGAAGGAAGACACTAACAGAAAGGCTTACATAAGTAAGAAAAACTCCATAGACCTCAACTCTACAAAAAGAAATTCATATTTATAATCAACATTACACAGACACAGACAGCATTTATATCTTTACAAATATATAAATATATATATATGTATACTGTTTATATATAAGCTATATATATATATATAATTATGCACATATATTTGTATACCTGTATGTATGTATACTACATACATATGTATATATGTTTGTATGTATATTAAAACTTTTAAAGAAAAGAGCCATGGATTAGAAAGGAAATAATAAAATGCAAATACTGGATGTTTTAAATACAAAAGAAAAGAGGAGGAAACTGACATAATTTTAAAACAATCATATTAATAAATAAATTTTAAAAATTCAAGTATATTTCAAATTTTGAATGATCATATATATTAACAATATTGTGTGGCTATAGCTCATGGGTCCTGTTGGGCTGAGTTGTGGATTCCGTGTGTCTGTTGCCCCAGGTGGCTGGAACCGTGGCTCCAGGAGCAGAAGCATGAGAATTTGACTGAGTTTACTCAGTGGGTGGGCACTGGGCTATGAGAAGCCATGGGGCTCCGCCCAGGCATGGAGAGATTTCAGCCTGAAGTCCTGCAAGGGCAGAGTTCTTGGATGGGGTCCCCAAGATAAGAAGGCATGAGGCGATTGACTGTTCTCAAACTCCTGGCCTCCCGTGCGCCACTGCAAGCTATGGAAGAGTTGAGTCTGGGGGCATCCTGGCTGGACCAGTCCACAGCCGAGAGGGGTGAGAGGAAGAGCGCCAGTAGCACCCCATGGGATAGAGACTCTTCGTCGAAGCAACTCGATTGCCTGGGTCAAGGCTTGCTACACTAGCTTGTTTGAGTTCTCAGGCCTCTGTGGTCAGAACACATGGAGGTCCTCCATGGGAGATTAGATGGTGGCTCTATAGTTGAAGACCTTCTCCATGGTTTTCCAAGGTGGGCCCCAAAGTACAAGAGGAAGTCCATGATTTTAAAAAGTTTATTGTCATGGTGGAAAGTAGATAAAGCTGTACCCTGTATCCCATGTTACAGTGTGGGCCTGAGGTTAAATATCTTTTCCAAGGAGGAGGTTCTGTGAAGGAATGCTTAATTGGCTACGCCTTCTGGCCTTTAGGTATCTCATTACTATGGAGATCTCTTGAGGCTCTGAGGCCTGTAGTCATGCCCTCTAACTGTGCTACCTGTGCTACCTTTGTGATCTAAGTCCACAAACCTTTCTTAGTGAAGGATTGTGGATAAGTGAAAGGAACCAGGGCCCAGGAGCAAGGCCAATCATCTACCACCCCATTAGGGTATTATCATTGGTTCGAGGCTGGTGCTCTACCAGGCACCCAGCTGCCTCTCCAACCCACTGCCCCACACACTATATGCCACAACTCAATAAAATTTAGTCCAAATCTCTTACAGACACCCTACAAATATGACAAGCTTAAAGGAGCTTATTTTGACTTATCATTGAGACAAAGTCCATTTGGAAGAGTTAAACAGTGCCTAGCTGATTATATAAAGATGATCAAACACAAAATATTGATTTTGCGGATGAATTATAAAATCTCTGTACTGTCTGATAACACCAGTGTAAGTAAGAAGAGTCTCCATGGATCTAGTCCTGGTCCTGATTCTCTCTCTCTCCTGTCTTCTTCTCCTCTCACTATGGAGACAGAGCTCTGGGAGATGCAAGCTCCCTCCTGGCCCCACTCCTCTCCCAATTATTGGAAATTTCCTCCAGATAGATGTGAAGAACATACACCAATCCTTAACCAATGTAAGTATGCCTTATGCTCCTCACGTACAGTGCAAAGGGAGATATAAACCATAATGCATTCAATGAAATTCTATAGCTGGAAAAATATTGGGAAATTGAGTATAAAGTTAAAAACTATAAAGTTCTATATATATTCTGACTTTTGCCTCTAATTCTGGTCAGCAAAATAGTAATGCTCTAGGTTTCAGTTTCAAGAGCCTATATATATATATATATATATATATATATATATATATATATATATATATATATATATATGCCAAGAAGTCCTCAACTGTATATTTGTCAGAGGCTTTGAACCAGAACATATATGTATATATGCTGCTTGGTTGGTGGTTCAGTGTCAGAGAGATCTCAGAGGTACAGGTTTTAGTTGAGACTGCAGTTCTTCCTATGAGGTCACCCTCTTCCTCATCTTCTTCCAACCTTTCCTTAATTCAGCCACAGGGGTCCTCATCTTCAGTCCAATGATTGGGTGTAAGTATATGCATCTGTCATAATCTGTTGCTTGTTTGGACTTTGTGAGTACGACTATGCTAGGATCTATCTATAATCATACCATAGCATATATGCTATAGCTGGAGCCATGGGTTCCTCCATGCGTATTTTTTAGTTGATGGTTTAGTCCCTGGGAACTCTGGAAGGGTTTGGCTGATTGATATTGTTGTTCTTTCTATGGGGTTAAAAACCTCTTCATCTCTGTCAGTTCTTCCCCTAACTCCTCCATTTGGGTCCCTGTGTTCAGTCAGATGGCTGTCTACAAGCATCTGCATCTCTATTGGTATGGCTTTGGCAGAGCCTCTCAGGAGACATCCATGTCAGGCTTCTGTCAGCAAGCACTTCTTGGCATCAACAATAGTGACTTGATTTTGTGGCTACATGTGGGATGGATTCCCTTGTGGGGCAAACACTGGATGGATTTTCCTTCTTTCTATGCTCCATGTTTTGTCCCTGTTGTTCCTTTAGATAGGAGCAGTTCTGGGTTAAAATTTTGGGAAGGGTAGGTGGTCCCATCTCTCAACTGGGGGAAGTTCCTAATACTTGGGTATGGTCTCTACAGGTTCTCCATCCCCTTTGTTGGTTATTTCAACTGTCATCCCCATTCGGTCCTGGGAGTCTCTTGCTTTCCTGGTGTTTGGGCCTTTTTGTTGTCTACCTGTTTCCCATTCTACTTTTCTACAAACCTCTGTTCAATTTCCTAACCCACTGTATATCCCCCCATCTCCTCCCACACCTGATCCTGTCCCTTTTTTCCTCTCCCCCTCCTCTCTTCCTGCCAAATCCCTCCCACATCTACCTCCATGATTATCTTATTCCTCCTTCTAAGTAGAACTGAAGCATCCATACTTTGGTTTTCATTCTTCTTGAGTTTTCTATGGTCTGAAAGGTGTATCATTGGGATTCTGAGATTTTTTTTTCTAATATTCACTTATCAGTGAGTACATACCATGTGTTTTCTTTTTTTATGATTGTGTTACCTCACTCAGGATCATATTTTATAGTTCCATCTATTTGTCTAAGAATTTCACTAAGGCATAATTTTTAATAGCTGAATAGCATTCCATTGTGTTAATGCACCACATTTTCTGTCTCAGTTTCTCTGTTGATGGAGATCTGAGTTGTTGATAGCTTATGGTTATTGTAAGCAATGCTGCTATGAACATAGTAGAACATGTGTCCTTGTTATATGTTGGAGCAACTTTTGGAGATATGCCCAGGAGTGATATAGCTGGTTCCTCAGGTAATACTATGTCCAATTTTCTGAGGAACTGCCAGACTGATCTTCAGAATGGTTGTACAGCTTGCAATTCTGCCAACAATGGAGGAGTGTTCCTCTTTGTCCACATCCTCTTTAACATCTGTTTTCACCTATGTTTTTGATCTTAGCCATTCCGATTGTGTGAGGTGGAATCTCAGGGTCATTTTGATTTGCATTTCCCTGATGACTAAAGGATATTGAACATTTTCTTAGGTGTTTCTCTGTCATTCAAGATTCCTCAGTTGAGAATTCTTTGTTTAGCTCTATACTCAATTTTTAATAAGGTTATTTGGTTCTCTGGAGTCTAACTTTTTGGGTTCTTTGTATATATTGGTATTAGTCTTCTTTCAGGAGTAGGATTGGTAAATATCTTTTCCAACCTGAAGGTTGACATTTTGTCCTGATCACAGTGTCCTTTGCCATACAGAAGCTTTCTATTTTTATGAGATCCCATTTGTCGATAGTGGATTGTAGAGCCTGGGCCATTGGTGTTCTGTAGAGGAAAATTTCCTTTGTGACCATGTATTTGAGGCTTTTTGCTAATTTCTCTACTAATAGATTCAGTGTATCTGATTTTATGTGGAGGTCTAGGAGACAATAATGGGTTAATTTGCATTCTTCTACCTGTTGACTACCACTTAATTCAGCACCATTTTTTGAACATGCTACCCTTTTCCACTAGATGATTTTAGCTTCTTTGTCAAAGATCAAATGACTATAGGTGTGTGGGTTCATTTCAGGGTCTTCAATTCTATTCCATTCAATTCTACATTCCAGGTTTTGTACCAATACCATGTGGTTTCTATCACAATTTCTCTGTATTAGAGATGGATGTCAGGGATGATGATTCCTACAGAAATTCCCTTAATGTTGAGAATAATTGTCAGTATCCTGGGTTTTGTTTTTTGTTGTTGTTCCAAATTAATTTGCGAATGACTTTTTCTATCTCTTTGAAGAATCGAGTTGGAATTTTGATGGGGATTGCATTGAATCTGTAGATTGCATTTGGTACGATGGCCATTTTTACTATGAAAATACTTCCAATCCATGAGCATGGGATATTTTCCATATTCTGAGGTCTTCTTCTATTTCTTTCTTCATAGGCTTGAAATTCTTGTCATACAGATATTTCCCTTTTCTGTTAGAATCACACCAAGATATTTTATATTATTTATGACTATTTTGATGGGTGTTATTATCTTAGTTTCTTTTTTGGCCTCTTTATCCTTTGAGTAGAGGAAGGCTACTGAATTGTTTGAGATAATTTTATAGTCAGTTACATTTCTGAAGTTGTTTATCATCTGAAGGAGTTCTCTGGTGGAATTCTTATGATCACTTAGGTATACTATCATAGCACCTGAAAATATGGATATTTTGACTTCTTCCTTTTAAATTTGCATCCCTTTGACCCTTTTCCAATTTCTATCCCTTTTGTTGTGTAATTCTTCTGGCTAGGACTTTGAGTACTATATTGACTAGCTAGGGAGAGAATGGACAACCTTGTCTAGTCATTAATTTTTGGGAAATTGCTTCATTTTTTTCTCCATTTAGTTTGATGTTGGATACTGATTTGCTGTATACTGCTTTTACTATGGTTAGGTATGGGCCTTGAATTTCTGTTCTTTCCAAGATTTTTAACATCAAGGTGTGTTGAATTTTGTCATTGGCTTTTTCAGCATCTAGTGAGATGATATTTGGTTATGTTTCCTTAATTTTGTTTTTATAGTGGATTACATTGATGGATGTATTTATATTGAATCTTCCCTGCTTCCCTGGGATGGAGCCTACTTGAACATGATGAATGATCCTTCTGATGTGTTCTCTGTTTGTGAGAATTTTATTGAGTATTTTTGCGTCAATATTCATAAAGGAAGTTCACCTGAAATTCTCTTTCTTTGTTGGGTCTTTTTGTGGTTTTAGTGTCAGTGTAACTGCTGCTTCATAGAATGAATTATGAAGTGTTTTCTTCTGTTTCTATTTTGTGGAATATACTGAAGAGTATTGGTGTTAAATCTCACTCAGAGCACTCACAGCTAAGAATTTTCCTCTCAGCACAGTTTCATTATGTCCTTTATGTTTGAGTATGTTATACCATCATTTCATTAAATTGAAAAAAGTCTTTAATTTCTTTATTTCTTCCTTGACGAAATTATCATAGAGTGGAGATTTGTTCAGCTTCCATGTGTATATGGGCTTTCTGTTGTTTTTGCTGTTATTGAAGACACTCCTTAATCTGTGGTGATCTGATAGGATACATGGGATCATTTCAATCTTCTTGTGTCTATCTTTTGACTTATTTATTTACCAAGTATATGGTCAGTTTTGGAGAAATTACCATCAGGTGCTGAGAAGACAGCATGTTCTTTTGTTTTAGCATGAAATGTTCTATAGATACCTTTTAAATCCCTTCAGTTCATAACTTCTGTAGTTTCACTGTGACTCTCTTCAGTGTCTGTTTCTATGATCTGTCCAATGATGTGAATGGTATGTTTTTAAGTCTCTGACTATTGTTTTGTGAGTCTCAATATGTGCTTTAAGCTTTAGCAACGTTTCTTATATGAATGCGGATGCCCTAGCATTTGGGGCATAAATCTTCATAATTGAGAGTTCCATTTTGTAAATTTTTCCTTTGATGAATATGAACTGTACTTCTTCATCTTTTTTTGATAACTTTTGGCTGAAAGTCAATTAGTTATTCAATATTAGAATGGCTACTCCAGCTCCTTTCTTGGGACCATTTGCTTGGCAAAAGATTTTTACAGCCTTTTACACTGAGGTAGTGTCTCCTTTCTCACTGAGGTGCATATTCTGTATGCAGCAAAATTCTAGGTCCTGTTAATCTATGTTTTTTGGGGGGGAAATTGAGTCCACAGATGTTAAGAGATATTAGGGACTAGTGATGCTTCCTCTTATTTTTATTTTTAGAGGTAGAATTAAGTTTGTGTGACTATCTTCTTTTGGATTTGCTGAAAGAAGATTAATTTCTTGCTTTTTCTTGGGAGTTGTTTCCCTCTTTGTGTTGGGGTTTTCCATCTATTATCCTTTGTAGTACTGGTTTTGTGGAAATATATGTATAAATTTGGTTTTGTCATAGAATATCTTGGTTTCATCATCTATGATAATTGAGAATTTTGCTGGGTATAGTAGCCTGGGCTATTATTTTTAATTGTCTTAGGGTCTTTATGACATATGCTCAGGATTTTCTGGCCTTTAGAGTCTCTGTTGAGAAGTCTAGTGTATTTCTGATATGTTTGCTTTATATGCTACATGACATTTTTCCCTCACTGCTTTTAATATTCTTTCTTTGTTTTGTTCATTTGGTGTTTTGTTGTGGCAGGAGGAATTTCTTTTCTGGTCCAATCTATTTGGGATATATATAAGCTTCTTATGTGTTTATGATCATCTTTTTTTTTTTTTAGGTAAGGGAAGTTTTCTTCTCTAATTTTTTGAAGATATTCACTATTCCTTTTAGTTGGGAGTCTTTGCTCTTTTCTGAGCCTATTATCCTTAGATTTGGTCTTTTCATTGTGTCCCTGATTTCCTGGATATTTTTGGTTAGGATCTTTTTGTATTTTGCATTTTATTTAAGTGTTGTGTCAATGTTTTCTATCATACCTTCTATGCCTAAAATTCTCTCTTCTATTTCTTGTATTCTGTTGGTGATGCTTGCATTTCTGATTCCTGATCTCTTTCCTAGATTTTCTATCTTCAAGGTTCTCTCCCTTTGTGATTTTTTTATTGTTTCTACTTCCTTTTTTAGAACCTTGATTTTTTTCTTTAATTCCTTCACCTGTTTCATTGTGTTTTCTTATATTTCTTTAAGAGACTTACGTGTTTCTTCTTTAAGGGCTTCTACCTGTTTATCTGTTCCTGTATTTCTTTAAGGAAGAGTTATTTATGTCCTTCTTAAAGTCCTCTCTCATCATCACTAAATGTGATTTTTAAATCAGAATCTTACTCTTACTGGGCAGGATTGAAGAGATGATAGTTGTGGCATAGGCTCAGCTTAGGGGCCCAGATGGAAACCAGAAGGATCTTGTCCCTGGCAGCTTGGTGGTTCTTGGGTCTTGTGGGCTCTGGGCCGGTCACACTTGGGCCTGGTATTTGGGCCACAGTGGTAGTCTCACCTGTGATCTTTGGTGTGTCAGTGCTCCTGGAAGACCTACTCTCTCTGGGTGGGATAAGGGTACAAATAGTGTCGCATCCTCCTTAGCCAGTAGGTAAGACACGACACGCCTGGATTCTTCTCTGACAGCTCTTTATTCCAGGGACAATCTTCATCCAAGGAAGGGGAACCCCAAGCAGCAGAAATGCACTGCTTATATACCCTTCCAAGGGGGTGGGCCAGGCGGCCTGTTCTCTCAGGATTGGTTAGGTCCAATACCTCATTAGCATAAGCCCCAGGAATGGTTAGGGCTCATGCCTCATTAGCATAAACCCTCTCGGGAGGGGCTTGAGGCTGACACATGCGCAGTAGGCTTATACAGGACGCTGCACCTGCCATGTTGGAAACCGGCGCTGTCTCTTCAGCCGCCTACAAAATAGTTTTGGCCTTTTCTATTAGGTTGACTGAAGATGAAGAGTAGGCAATATTTCATTTAATGACTCAGAATATTAGACATGGAATGTTCTTGGATTTGACATTAATGCTGTACTTGTAAGACTTTACTGGAGTCTTATTTGAAGTAAATCCAATGTGCATGAGCTTGTACATGAAATAAAATCAATAAACTATATGTGGTAGCACATATGTCATTTTTTAAAAATCATCTATTATTCTATTCATAGACTGTGACTTTAATTTAGAATGGTGATTAGTGAGAATGTGCTTTTTTTCTATGATGCTTCATGCTAAGGTAAACATTGTATGATGCCTACTCTATGTACACTTGAAACAATAAAAGAGAATGGTAGTCAAACATTTGTGGTAATCTAAGGTTTTTATTTTTACTATTCATCACAGGGATCTATAATTTTAACAGGAAGTATTTCCCAGCTGGTTCTGCAGCACTCATCTGACTATTGAAATCATTACAGTATGAGGTTATCATAAAGTGATGCTCAATATACAGTAATGAATAAGCAGAGTGCCAAATTTGAGCCTACTTATTTACAATAGAACCCTAGAAATAAATGTGGCAGTTTTTCTGCAGTTCTTTGCTTAGTATGAAGAACAGATCAGATTAATATCTTAGTATGATAAATCTTTGGTTTTAGTATATAAACAGCCTGGGAGATTTTCTGGCACACTGTAGGTCATCAATGTATGACAAGCATCACAATGTAAGGAGTTATACAGACTTTAAACTCAGTTTTTCTGAATAAAAATGTTTTAACACAATACTATCAAGAAACTAAATATCTTGACTCTATAGAAAATACAATGACATTTTTCACTAATATTTGTTTGCTATTTTGTTCCAGTTTTCGAAAACCTATGGCCCAGTGTTTACTCTTTATTTTGGCTCACAGTCTACTGTAGTATTGCATGACTATAAGGCAGTGAAAGAAGCCCTCATTGATCATGGAGAAGAGTTCTCTGGAAGAGGAAGGCTCCCAATTTTTGATAAGGTTTCCAAAGGACAGGGTGAGTGTGTGTGTGTGTGTGTGTGTGTGTGTGTGTGTGTGCTTATGTATATACTGGGCAGTTTCCACAGTGAATAGAAAGGTGGAGAGTATGACTGGGATTTTTAATGTCCCAATTTCTTCAGGCATTGGTTTTAGCCATGGAAGTGTATGGAAAATCACAAGGCGCTTCACTGTCAGTACTCTGAAGACCTTGGTATGGGCAAAAGGACCATTGAGGACAAAGTACAAGAAGAAGCACAATGTCTTGTGAAGGAACTGAAGCAAACCAATGGTAAGTGTCGGTTATTCAGTTATTCTGAATCAATCTGCCTGTTGTGGAAGTAGGTCTATAGAACAGGATGATCTTCAATACAGATTTGTTCATGGATCACATACCTGTCCCTTCTAGACTGCCAGGGTTAGTGCTATTGTCTTGAATAGGGATATTGTAGAATTTGCTCTTAAAATTGCACCCTTATCACCTAAACACACAAACTCTACCAACCCAACTGGGTTTTTTGCCTCTTTCTCACATTGTATTGCATACCCCATTGGATTTATATCTTTATTTGAAAGAATGAGCTTTGTACATCTACTGTTAACTATAGTGAGAATATAAAGCACAGATGCAAGAGTTTACAGGCTCAGTAGTGAAAATATTTTCATATCAGAACTGAAAATTCCTGCAACCATTTATGTCATCCACTTTTCTTCAGAAAGAAGGCATCAAAAACTTACATTCAAAGATTTTTTCATCTTGTAGATGAAACCATTAATTAGAGAAAATATCTGACTAGTGTTAATCACATTCTGTCAGAACTGCTCTATCAAATCATCATGCTTCATTTTCTTCCCAAGGTTGAGAGAATAGGAAATAGAATCAAGAAAGTTATAGTCAACATGATGACTTTGCCAATATTCATGTATTCCTGAAAAGATTTTGGTTGAGACCTGGGAGCACAGACCCAGGTTGATGTCAAGAATAAAATCTATATTGTCAATATATCTCATAGATGAATAAGTTGTAAGATATTCTGAATGGATAAAACCAAAAATCAGTTCTCTAAACTGTTTAGAATAACCAAAGAAGCAAACACAATAGGTAATTCTTGTAGATCTTGTTAGTATCAACACATATTAGACATAACACCATAGGTTCTGTACATTCGAAAAATATTGAAAAGAAATAGGAAACATGTGAGACTGTGACAGCAACACAAAAATATAAAAAATAAGTTAAAAGAGAAAGGATTCTACATATCATAAAGGAGATATATGATACAGAGTTGAGGGATACAAGTATTAATTGGATGGTCAGAAAAGTTCTTTAAGAAATATACCATAAATGAATGTGTCAAAGAGATTCATGCCAAATTTGAATTTTCTAGAAAATACTTGGAATAAGTATAGGAACAAATTTATGGTTGTGAGAAAGAAATTAATTGTGAAAATACTTTAAGTGATATATTCTAAGGCTGTCAATGTACCAAAGGGAGAATCTATGGAGTTTGACAAGAAACATTAATACAATGATATTGATGCCGTTTTTAAAAGGATGGATGCAACGTAGTTTAACAGTGCAATGCTAAAAACTATTCTCCATCATTAGCAAGAAGTGCAACATTTATGTGCAAACACTGCAGTGGCTTAACATGGTACAGCTAATCCAAAAAAGCTATTAGTGTGAGTGGCCTATGAATAAGCACAGAGACCTCTAGGAAGTCCACACATACCATTGAAGAAGTGTAGCTTGCATATTTATTGCATGTTTATTTTGGAATATTAATGTGGGGGTACATTTGGATCACATTCACACAGTTATAAAAATGAATATTTATTCTGGTCATCCTGAATAACATATACTGAAGTAATTGGCTAAATTTTAGTGGGTTATGCCATTTAAATTGAGGGCCTTGAATGTGGTAGTGAACAGTCTTTTTTAACTTGTGAGAATGAAAACTAAGTCAGGTTTATGTCAACATGATCATGATTCTTCACCAGGTTAGTACCTAGCAGTTAAGAATTGTATACTACTGCTTACAGTTTATAAAGTATCTTAACCTGTTAACAAAGGTAAATATGTGTATTTTTTGAAACAATTTTGCAATTGTTTCCAATCTTCAGGCTCACCCTGTGATCCCGAATACATAATGGGATGTGCTGCCTGCAATGTCATCTGCTCCATTATCTCCCAGAATCGTTTTTGTTATGAAGATAAGAATTTTCTTAGCTTGGTAGAAAAAGTGAAAGAGTGCATTAAAATTTTGAGCTCTCCATGGTTACAGGTAAAGCCAAGGTCTTTTGTTTCTGAAAAATCATTTTATCATCTTTGATAAGCCTTTAGCTATACAAGCAAGTAAAACTAATGAGACAATACCAGGATCACTCAAGCCTATCCATGAATTTTCTCAGTGACTACTACAGAATTGTTTGTAAAATAATTCCATTCACTTCTGTAAGTGTGAGCAGTCACATATAGGACATTATTCTACTATAGAAATTTATTTCCTACTTTAAAACAATTAAACACTTTTTTAAAAAATCATATTATATGTAGGAATACCTCAGTTTAGAAAGAATATTCTAAGGAATAGTATTAATGGGAATGAAAACTTTCAGGAAAACTGAGTAGTTACAGTTGTTCGGTGGGTCAGCTGGGATAATAGTCAACAAGGGGACAGGTCAAAGTGAAACCATGAATATTTTAATACTGTGTGGACAATATACATACTCACAGAATTGACCTAGCCTGAACTAGCATTGACTGCAGACTTCAAATAAATCAATTATGTAATCATGGAGAAATTATAAAGTGGTACAGTGTGCTGTTGATTTAAAGGCATCTTGAAGCTCCACCTACTTCTAAAATAGACATTACATGTCAGAAGCTGGTAGATAGAAATGGAACTCAGGCACTAGATTTCTTATATAAATCAAGCCACCAAAATTTAAACTTCTATTGTCATCTTAAAAGTGTGAGAGTTAGTAATTTATAGCAAATGGTCATTCAAATTTGTAGAACAGAGTTATTTGAATCATCGAGTAGCTAACATGAACATTCTTTTACACTCAAAAGAAATGTAAATGTGGAAATTTTATTATGATATTTATTCATTTTGCAGAAATTTGTTCATCATATTGCTATTGGAATGGAAAATTATTACATATGTAAACAACTTACCTAAGATGAATTTCATTCATATCTTGATCTGTCTATGAAAATAATCACACATTATGTTATAAATATATCTTAATTACTTAAGAGTGTGTTCACTTATTAAATTCTTACATTTATTTGTAGGTTTGCAATGCATTCCCTTTACTTCTTGATTATTGTCCAGGAAGTCATAACTTATTTTCTAAAAATTATAAATATATTAAAAGTTACCTTTTGGAGAAAATAAAAGAGCATGAAGAATCATTGGATGTTACAAAGCCTCAGGACTTCATCGATTACTTCCTTATTCAAAGAAGTCAGGTAAAGGGTTAATATATAATGCAATTAGTAAATACTCGTGGATGGCATAGTTCATTCAATAGTTACTGATTTACAAGTGATGTTAAAATCATGCAAGTATCATTTGGAAAACAATTTATTTTTTAATACATATGTTGATGTGGCTGGGTGAAATAGAGCAAATTTATTAAGTTGAGCGTATTGTCCTGTTCTTTAAATTAAAACAAAAAGAAAACTTAAAATAAACAGAATAAAATGATAAGACAAATAGCAGGTAAAGTAAAACAAATTTCAATCCAGTTATAAATCATAAGTAGTTCTGTATTAGCATGAACATTTTCATCATCATTTCACCAGTGTGTGGATCACTTGTATATCATATGTATTTATCGATATGGACAGATTTGCAACAATAGACCCTACGGAGGTTGTTAAATAGATGGTTATGTTGTACCATTGAAAGAGTATGTGGATGAAAGCTCTGAGAATAGTTTTTGATGAATTTGCTCTAGTGAGGTTAAAGATAGGTGTCTATTGGATGTGCGGTCAGGATTAACTATTGGCATTGTGTATTTTAGAAAAATGACCCATTTTCCACAATTTCTTTGATACTCAAATTTTTAAAACTATTGATAACATTCAGGTTTGTTGTTAGGAGTCAGTTCTGTTCTTTTGCCTTTGTTTGTATCCTTCACTAGAGGTACACTGTCAGAGTTCCCCATTAATAAAACTTTTTAACACTTTTTAAAAATCCAGCACTGTGTGTCCCTGTACTTTGTTACTTGTTTTCAAGAGTGCTTGATGAGTCTGCATCCTTTAAACTTCCATATGAATTTTAAGATGTTTTAAATTTCTGTAATGAGGACAGTGAGAATATATACAGAGGTAGCCCTTTTTTATGAATGTTGAATTTCCTTCAGTTTTATTATCATCATTATTGTTGTTATCATTATTATTTTACACTTTTTTTAATACTCCAGTCATTATCAACCCCTTGGTCTGCCTTCTAAATGTTCCTCAACACATATCTCCTTCCCTGTCTCCAACAGGATGTCCCCACACTCCCAACCCACAGCCCACTAGACTTCCCCACTCCCTGGGACATCAAGTCTCTTGAGGCTTATGTGCATCTTCTATCACTGAGGCCAGACCAGGCAGTCTTCTGCTGCATATGCGTCAGAGGCTTGAGATCAGATAGTATCTGCTTCCTGGTTGGTGCTCAGTGTCTGAGAGATCTCAAGGGTCTAGGTTAGTTGAAACTGCTGATCTTCCTATGGGTTTGCCTTATTCCTCAGATTCTTCTAGCTTTTCCCTAATTCAACCACAGAGGCAGCCAGTTTCTGTTCATTGATTAGGAGTAAGTATCTGCACCTGAATTTTTAGCTGCTTGTTCTGCCTCTTAGAGGGCAGCCATGCTAGGTTCATGCATGTAAGCAAACCATAGCATCAGTAATAGTATCAGGCCTTGAACACCCCAATCTCTTACCTTGAGCTGGATCCCAATTTGCATCTGTCACTGGACAAGCTTTCCCTCAGTTTCTTCTCCATTATTGTTCCTACAGTTTATTTAGAAAGAACAAATCTGTGTCAGAGATTTGACTATGGAATGGCAACCCTATCCCTCCACTTGATGTCCTGTGTTTCTACTGGAGGTGGACTGTACAAATTCCCTCTCTCCACTGAAGGACATTTCATCTAAGGTCCCTCCCTTTGAGTCCTGAGAGTCTCTCACTTCCCAGGTCTCTGGTACATTCTAGAGGATATCCCACCTCTTATCTACTGAGGTTGCCTATTTCCATTATTTCTGCTGGTCCACAGGGCTTCAATATTGTTTCCAACCCCATTACCTGATCATGCTCCCTGTTTTCTGTCTCTGTGCCACCTCTCACCCAAGACCCTCCCTCCTTCCTTCCCTCTGCCCCAGTTATTTCTTTCTTCTCCCTTCCAAGTGGGATGGAGGCATCCTCATTTGGGCCCTTCGGCTGGTTAAACTTCTTGAGTTCTAAGGATTGTATTCTGGATGTTCTGTATATTTTGGGGGGTAATATCTCCTTATTAATGAGTACATACCAAGTATTTCCTTTTGTGTCTGAGTTACTTCATTCAAGATGATACTTTTGTTATCTCCATTACCCTGTAAAACTCAAAATATCCTTGTTTTTAATATCTGAGGAGTATTACATTGTGCGCATGAGCCACATTTTCTGTATCCATTTTCCCTTCGTGGAACATCTAGGTTGTTTTCAGATACTGGATATCAAAAAAAATACTGCTATAAACACAGTGGATCAGTAGCCCTTGTGGCATGGTGGAGCATGTTTTGGGCATATGCCCAGAGTGGTATAGCTGGATCTTCAGGTAGGTCTATTTCAAATTTTCTAAGGGAACCTCAAAATTGATTTCCAGAGTGGTTGTACCACTTTGCAATTCCACCAATAATGGAGGAGTGTTCCTCTTTCTCTATATCCTTGCTATCATGTGCTGTCACTTGAGTTTTTAATTTTAGCCACTCTGATTGGTGTAAGATGGACTATCATGGTTGTTTTGATTTGTTCATATTTGCTTAATTTCAGCCCTGAGTTTGAATATTTTCTGTCTTCTACTTATCTTGGGTGTGTTTACTTCTTTTTGTTCTAGAGTTCTTAGTTTTGCTGTTAAGACTCTAGTGTTCAGTTTCTCCAGTTTCTTTAGCAAGACACTTAGTGCTATGAATTTTCCTCTTAGCACTGCTTTTATTGTGTCCCATTAGTTTGGGTATGCTGTGTCTTCATTTTCATTGAATTCCCGGAAGTATTTAATCTCTGTCTTTATTTCTTCCCTGACCAAGTTGTCATTGAGTAGAGAATTGGTCAGTTTCTACAGGTATATAGGTTTTCTTTTTTTTTTTTTCTTTTTACTTTGTTGTTGTTGTTATTGACAATCAGGTTTAGTCCATGGACATCTGATAGGATTCATAGGATTATTTTAATCTTGTTATATTTCTAGGCTTGTTTTTTGATTGATTATATGGTCAGTTTTGGAGAAGGTACCATGATGTGCTGAGAGGAAGGTATGACCTTTTGTTTTAGGGTGAAATGTTCTCTAGATGTCTATTAAATCCATTTGGTTCATAATGTCTATTAGTTTCACTCTATCTCTGTTTAAATTGTGTTTCAATGAACTGTCCATTATTGAGAGTGGGGTGTTGAAATCTCCCATTATTATTGCATAGGGTTCAATGTGTGTTATGAGCTTTAGTAAAGTTTCCTTTTTTACTGTGGGTGCCCTTGTAGTTGGGTTATAGATGTTCAGAATTGAGACTTTCTCTTGGTGGATTTTTTCCTTTGATAAATATGATGTGTCCTTCCCTATCTTGCTTCATAACATTTGGTTGAAAGTCTATTTTATTGGATATTAGGATGCCAACTCCAGCTTGTTTCTTGGGACCACTTTCTTGGAAGATGTTTTTCTAGCCTTTTACTCTGAGGTGGTGCCTATCTCTGTTATTGAGGTGCATTTCTTATATTCAGCAAAATGCTGGATCTAATTTGAGTTTCCATTCTGTTAGTTTTTGTCTTTTTATTGGAGAATTAAGTCTGTTTATATTGAGAAATATTAAAGCAGATGATTGTTGTTTCCTGTTATGTTTGTATTGTGGTGGCATTATGAGTATGTGAGTCTCTCCTTTCTGTTTTGTTGTGACACTATAAACTCCTTGTTTTTTCTTTGGTTTAGGTACCCTCATTGTGTTGGAGTTTTCCTTCTACAATCATTTCTAGAGATAAATATTGTTACAATTTGGTTTTGTCCTGGGATGTTTTGATTTTGACATCTATGTTGATTGAGAGTTTACTTGGTATAGGAGCCCAGGATAGCATTTGTTCTCTTATGGTCTGCATTATCTCTGTCCTGGCTCTGTTGGCTTTTATTGTCTCTGTTGAGAATTCTGGTGTAATTCTGATAGGTCTTCCTTTTACGTTACTTGGCATGTTTCCCTTGCAGCTTTTAATATTCCTTCTTTGTTCTGTACATTTAGTGTTTTGATTATTATGTGACAAGAGGGTTTTATTTTCTGGTCCAAACTAGTTCATGTTTTTTAGGCTTCGTGTACATTAATGACCATCTCTTTCTTTAGATTGGTAAATTTTTCTTGTAAGTTTTCTGTCAAAGATATTTTTGGATCCTTTGAGCTCAGAATCTTTGCTTTCTTCTCTTATTATTCCTAGATTTGTTTTTTTTTTTCATTGTGTTCTGGATTTCCTGAATGTTTTGGGTTAGGAGTATTTTGTATTTTGAATTTTCATTGACTATTGTGTCAGTATCTTCTAAGTTATTTTCTACACCTGAGGTTCTCTCTTCCATCTCTTGTACTCTGTTGGTTATGCTTGGATCTGTTGTTCCTGAACCCTTTCCTGGGTTTTTTATTTCCAGGTTTGCCTCCATTTGTGTTTTCTTTACTGCTTCCAATTCCACTTTTATGTCTTAGAACACTTTGTTCAATTCCTTCACCTATTGGATAGTATTTTACTGTATTTTAAGGGATTTATTTATTTCCTTCATTAAGGGCTTCTTCTTATTCACCTGTGATTTCCTGTATTTTTTCCAGTGAGTTATTTATACCCACTTTAACTCTATTATCTTCACTATATAGGATTTTATGTCAGCTTCCTGATTTTCAAGTGATTTCTTGAATCCAGGGCTTCCTCTGGTAGGAGAACCAGGTTCTGATGGTGCCAAAATATATTGACTTCTGTTGTTTATGATCTTGTGCTTGCCTCTAACCATCTTGTTATCCCTGGTGTTAGCTGGTCTGGGTGTCTCTGTCTGGAGCCTGTCTTCTGTGTCCCTGAGTTGCTGTAGGTCTTCTGGGAGACCTGTGGCTCTGCCCATAGCATACCTCCTGTGAGGTTTTCAGACTGTGGTATCTTCAGAGTTGCATGTCTGTGGAGGATCTCTTGCCTTGGCTGCAGTGACTTTTCTTGGAGGCCTTCACACTGTAGGGACTTCAGGAGGTAGACAAGCTGCTTATCTGTTGTCTTGGCTGCCTCAGATCTCCTAAGATGCCTTCAGATTGATTGGTCTTCAGAGGATCTGACCAAATGTTGACCTGTGTATAGCTCTTTTCTTGGGAGACATTCAGACTATGGGTCCTGTTGCTCTGTGTGCAGCCAAAATCCGGGGAGGCTTTCAGGGTGGTCAATTTCTCTGCATGCCACAGATTTCCTGGGATGTCTTCAGACTGTAGTTTCTTCAGGGGATCAGACAAGTTGGTGATTTAACCTGGTAGAAGGAAGGGGAGTGGATTTCAGGGTATGAGGTATCTCGATGTTGATGAGTCCTTAGTTTGCTGGGCTCCTCAGGGTTCCCACCTGCTGCAGCTGTTTGGGACCATCCCTTACAGGCTTCTATATGTACAGTGGGACTCCTGGGAGGCTTTCAGACTGTGGTGTCTTCAGAGCAGCAGACAAGCTGGTGATCTTTAGAGATTTCCCCTAATCTGCCAGCTTCTCTGTGTACTATCTTTTATTGATAAAAAACAAAACAAAACAAAACAAAAAAAAAAAAGCCAAAAAACCCTTCAGTTTACAAGCATGGTAACCACAATGCAGTAGTTATTCATCATTTATATATCTTTGCATTCTTTCTACCTAACAGTTTTCTGGGCTATTTTTCTATGAATATCTGTGCAGACATTTCTTGATGGTATGTTTTTCTTTTCTGTATTCACATCACCCAACAATGATGAGGTTTTTCATTCAAACTGAAATTTCATATTAGCTTTTGTGAAAAAGTAAAGTCTTCAAAAGATAATCTACATTTTAATAGCTATAAGATCCTTTAGTTATAATTTTTAAGTTCTCATACCATGTGTAATGCAGTTTTGCTTACATATGAGTCTGCATAATCTGGACATCAAAGCTCACATCTTGATAGAAGTGTTACTTCTCTGTGAGGAAGCTGACTTTTCCATTATTAGTAATTATATTTATTAAGTGATCTTAAATATAGATTTCAAATATTCTACACAGAATTAATTTTAAACTTTGTTAATTATTTTGAGCAGATGTGTAGCACTGTAATTTATAAATTTTCAGGAGCCAACTTATAGAAGCTAAAAATAAGCAAGTAATCTTCATGAGATGGTTCTACCATAAAATGTAAAAGTTTGATGGTTTTGATTCTTTAGGTAAGGCTGAGAAGATTTTATTTGAGGAAAGATTTTTGATATTAATTTGCTTTCTCTTTTATAGTTATTATTATTATTATTATTATTATTATATTATTATTATTATTATTCTGGTTTTCTACACTTCAGATTTTATCTCCCTCCTGTTCCACCCTCTGACTGTTCACATCCCATACCTCCTCCCCATCTCCCTGTCTCTACAATGAAGTGCCCCCCCACCAGACATCTAAACTCCCTGTGGTCTCCAGTCTCTTCAGAGTTAGGTATATCTTCTCTGACTGAACCCAGGCCTGGCAATCCTTGAATGTATATATGTTGGCCTCAAATCATCTGGAATATGCTTCCTAGTTGGTGATACAGTATCTGAGAGATATCATGGGTCCAGATTAACTGAGATTGCTGGTCCTCGTACAGGGTCACCCTCCTCCTCAACTTCTTCCAACTCTTCTGTAATTTAATCACAGGAGATAGCAGCTTCTGTCCATCGGTTGGGTGCAAATATCTGCATCTGAATCTTTCAGCTGCTTGTTGGGTCTTTTGGAGGATAGTCATGATAGGTCCCTTTTGTGAGTACTTAATAGCCTCAGTAATAGTGTCAGGCCTTTGGGCCTCTCTGTGAACTGGATCCCACTTTAGGCCTGTTGCTGGACCTCCTTTTCCTCAGGCTCTTCTCCATTTCCATTCCTGCAGTTCTTTTAGACAGGAACAATTATGGCAATATGTATAAATTACTAGGTATTAACCCATACTCTGTAGAACAATGAAGTTTTATTTTCTTGTAGAGGTACTATATAGACAAATAGATAATTTGTTAATTCTTAATGATGATCCTATAAGAATTCTTAAAATGATATTAGTGATTATTAAGATATTTTATAGTAGGACTGCTCTTAAGTCCTTGCTGGTGTCAAAACTGCAATTAGGACACTGCTACTCTACCAGTGTCACTAGTTAATTGATTCTGAGATAGTAAGCAGACATCTATAACTTAGTGCACATTTCAAGAACTTTTAAAAAATTAACCAAAAGTCATAAAAACAAAGTAAAGATTTACTATAGGTGGAAGGACAGAACATACAAAATTGACAGGATTTATCTATATAAAACTTCAATAATACCATAGTTACAAAATTATGTTTTTTAACTTTCAAGGAACCTGTTCAACTTGTGATAGAATAGTGAATATTTACCAAATAATTACTTTTATTGGATATACATGTAATATTTCTGTATTGTAAATTTATTCAATTTATTATTTGACTTTATGTTTCTACATATAGTGATTCTTTGTAAAATCAATAATTGATGCTTGGAATCATTCAATCTATGTAATTTATTCTCTTAGAAAAGGTACAAAACACTAGGGAAGATTATATTGCAAAGGCACAGGCACTAAAACCATTGGGAGGAAAGGCAGTTGGGAGTAAGGGCATTGTGAGCTATGCATTACCAGATCATGAGGAAAAACAAGACTAGGAGATAAAGAAACCAGGGAAAACTTTTTGAGATGCATTTATTAGAGAACTTTTTGTAGAACATTTTAAAGAGCAAGACAAGAAACTTTTAGAGAGAAGAACCTTTTAGAGAAGAACATTCTATTCTTAGAAAACTTTCATTGATAATTTTTTAGGGAAAACTGAGAAATAAAGGCTAAAATCACTTTCCTTTTTAAACTTATCATTAAATTACTTAATTTATTTAAAACCAAATTTTGCCCCCTTCCTAGTATCGCCTCTCCAATTTCTTCACCCCATCCCCAATCCCCTTTGCTTCTGAGAATGGTCCTCTACCCAACCATGCACCCCCCACTTGACTCACTACAGCATCATCCTTCTTTGTGGAATTAAGCTTCTACAGGATTAAACAAATATTCTCCTGCTGAAACACACACACACACACACACACACACACACACACACACACACACACATATATGTGGAGCAAAGGACCAGCTCATATGTGCTCTTTGGTTTTTGCCTTATTCTATGTGAGCTCTTGTTAGTCTGATTACTCGATACTATTTTTCAACTTAGAGAGTTGCAAACCCATTCACCTCTTTCAGTCCTTTCCCTATCTTTTTAATAGTGGTTGCTCACTTCAGTCCAATGGTTGACTGCAGGTATCTGCATCTGTCTCAATTAGCTGATGATAGAGCCTCTCACAAGCTGTCTGCAAGCACAACATGGCATTAATAATAGTGTCAGGGTAGGATGCCTGCACGTGTGATGGATTCCAAGTTGGACAAATCTGTGGATGACTTTTCATTCAGTCTCTGCTTCATTTTTGTCCCAGCATTTTATTTAGACAGGAACAGCTCTGTATTAAAAATTTTTTAGATTGGTAGATAATATTATCACTCAATTGGGTGCCATATCTCTCTACTAGAGGTGGTCCCTTTCAGTTCTATCTCCCCACTGTTGGGTATTTTGGTGAAAGCCATCCCCATTGAGTCCTAGGAGCCTCTCACATCATAAGTCTTTGCTGCTTTCTAAAGATTTCCCTTGACTCCAATCCCTAACTGCTGCATATTTCAATTCATTTTCCTTGCATCCTGGGCTTCTCTCTTCTTCCCCTCATAAACAGATCCTACCCCCTTTCTCCTCCCTCTCCTCTCTCACACCCAGGTCCCTCAATTTATTTGCCTCCTCTTGACTATTTTGTTCCTCTTCTATGTGGTATTGAAGTATCCACACTTGGGCCTTCCTTCTTATTAAACTTCATATGGCCTGTGAGTTGTATCATGGGTATTCTGAACATTTTGTATTATATCCACTTACTAGTGAGTACATATTATGCATATTCTTTTGGGATTGAGTATCCTCATGAAGGATGATACTTTCTAGTTGTACCATTTTACTTGCAAAATTCATTATGTTCATATTGTTAATAGCTGAAGAGTATTCCATTGTGTAAATGAATCATATTTTCTGTATCTGTTCTTAAATTGAGGTACATCTGGGTTGTCTCCATTTTCTGGATATTACAAATCAGACTATATGAACATAGTGGATCATGTGTCCTTGTGGTTTGATGGACCGTCTTTTGGGTATATAGTCAGGAGTGGTATAGTTGGGTCTTCATGTCGAAGTATTTCCAATTTTCTTGGGAAGTACCAAATTGATTTCCATAGTGGTTGTACCATGTTGAAATTCCACCAGCAATGGAGGACTGTTTTGCTTTCTACACATTCTACCAATCCATGAGCATGGAGATCGTTTCACAATCTGCAGTCTTTGATTTATTTCTTCAAGGAGTTGTTGTTCTTGTCATAGAGATCTTTCATTTGATTTAATAAAGTTACACCAAGACAATTTATAGTACTTATGACTATTGTGAAATATATTGTTTGCCTGAATTCATTCTCAGTCTGTTTATTATTTGGATAAATGAAGGACATTGATTAGTTTGCATTAAGTATATATCCAGCCATTTTGCTGAATTTTTTTTGTGGTGTGTAGCAGTTCTCTGGTATAAAATTTGGGTTCACTGATATGTACTATCATTAAGTTAGAACTTTAAATACTGTATTGAGTAAATATGGAGAGAGTGGTCAGCCTTCTTTTGTCCCTGATTTTAGTGGGATCACTTCAAAATTCTCTATATTTAATTTGGTGCTGGCTGTTGGTATGCTGTATATTGCCTTTGTTACATTTATTTATGTGCCTTGAATTCCTGATTTTTCTAAGACTTTTAACATGAAGTGTTATGTATCTTGTGAAAGACATTTTCAGCATCTATTGAGATGAACATTTGATTTGATTTTATTAAAGCTTGTTTACACTATGGAATATATTGGTAGATTTCCACATATTGAACCATACCTGTGATGAAGCCTAATTATTCATGGAAAGTGATCGTTTTGATGTGTTCTTTGATTTGTTTTGTGAGAATTTTATTGAGTATTTTAATACTGATATTCATAAGTGAGATTGATCCAACGTTTTCTTTGTTGAGTGTATATGTGGATTATGTAGCAGCATAATTTTGGCTTAATAGAATGAATTAGCTAGTATTTTCTCTATTTCTATTTTGTAGAATAATTTAAGAAGTATTGGTATTAGATCTTCTTTGGAGATCTGATAGTTTTCTGTACTAAAACCATCTGTCCTTGCATTACAATAGAAGACGAGTGTCTTTGTCTGGTTTGTATCAATACAGAGAATGCTAGTGCTTTTGGTAAGGTTGGTTATACAATATTAGATGCACTGAAGGCCATCTAGAGAACATGATGATATCTAGATGACAGAAAACACTAATTATGTTTTATTTATGACCCTGCCTCAACACTTATAGCCATAAACTTGTTGGCAAACCTGCTGCACACCATCTTTAGAGCTTTGTCACCTATATTTATATTTACCTGCATTTCTCTCCTTCTCTGCTTTATCTTATGAAGGTCACAAATGTGTCATGCTCTGTCTTCATGACTTGGTGTTTTGTTTTTATAATTTCATTATCAATCCTTCCATATTACATGGATCATATTGTTAACTGACTTCCACATAGAGTGGAGCATGGTTGTACTGACTGTGAACCGACCTGATCTTGCTAGGAGTGATTCATTATCTCACTTACAAATTTAAAATTTGTGTAGACTGTGCGGTAATTGTTACTCTTAATTTTTTTTGAGAAAAAAATTAAATCAAATTCTTTTTTCACACTTCAAGGAGCTAGAATAATGGATCCAACTTCCCTATAATGTACAAATCAAATGTTGCTTCCTAATAAATATGGGGAAGTCTAGCTATGAATGCCTTAACAGTGCAAAAGGTCTATGGAACTCAGGTAAAAAGAGACTCATTGTAACCCAGTGATGATATAGTGAAGGAGACATATATTGAAGTGCCTTTCAATATTGTCATTATGTTTAATGTCAAGGCCTTCTTTGAATAAATGAATATTCTTATGTCCAGAGAAGATGAAATCTAAATCTTTCCTTACATGTGTTTTAATTGGAATAGAACACAAACAAAATTTCTGTACACTTATTATGTATTGTGCACACACACACACACACACACACACACACACACACACAAGCACATAATCTTGGGAATGCAATTTTGACAAACAGGAAAAATAAGTTTGGAAAATGACGTTTAGACCATCTACAAAATAATCTTTGATATTCTATAATAGTTTTTGCCATGATGAATGTTCTAAATTCTGTGTTATCAGCAATATAGATTTGTCCAATATTTTATATTCAATTATAGTTGATTCTAGTACATGGAAAATATTTATCAGATGATTGTATCAAACTTTTCTAGGAAAATGGCAATCAGCAGTTGAACTATACCCTTGAACATCTGGCAACACTGGTGGTTGATCTGATTTTTGCTGGGACAGATTCAGTAAGCTCAACAATGAAATTTGCTGTCCTGCTTTTGATGAAGTACCCACACATCACAGGTAAGGACATAGGTGATGAAACACAGCATTCCTTGAAGATGCTAGGAATATACAGATTGTGTCCTACATGTTGTTGTTCAAAATATCAATATTTAACTTTCTATTCCATTGGCTTTAGTGAGAATGATGACTGAATGAAATGAAGAGAACTTAGCTGTTGAAAGGCTAGTCCTTTGCCTGACTTCTCTTTCAGGTGATCTGTAGTAAGCACCTTGAACATATATTGGAACATGGTTGCATAATATTTTTATCTCCAAATTCAGGCCCTCAGAGCAGATGAATTCTTGCAGTTGTCTTCTTTATTGTGATGAATTAATTCTGGGATAGATATGAGAAAACTCAGCTCATTAAAGCATAAAATAAAGTCCAGTATTTAATGTGTTTTCCTGGGAAATGTTTTTTTTTTTTCTGTGAAGCATTTTAAATTGTTTGGTTCATGATAAATTTATTGCCTTTGATATCAAGGTTATGATGTCAAATTTATAGAATAGAGAGTTTTATCATGTAAAATAAAAGTTCTGATGAACAATATTTTTTTAATATACCAAAAAGTTTCATTATACAAATAACATTATTGTAAAAATTTTATGTGTAAATAGAACTAGGCATTCCCCATTAATGAAACACACCTTTCATTCTGTGTCAATATTCACTGAAATGACAATAGCATAATTATGAGACAGAATTATGTCATTTAGGGTAGGACAATCAGAAAACAGTAAGCAACAGAATCCTTCAAAATATAACTATAATACAACAGTAATGAAGAGTGATGTGGGAAATACTCTTGAAGATGATGGGGGAACATATGCTTGAAGAATTGCTATAGAATAGGAAAAGCATACTGTGCCTCTCCAGTGTCCCTACAGCTTCCTCTTTGAAACTAACAATTTTAAATAGAACAGGCTGGCAACCAGACTGCCCTGACTACTCTTCCCTTAATTACTTTATCTGTCTGGAGAGAGTTTCCAACACATAAAACCTAGAATTACTTTAAAAAGTCAACAGGAATCCATGTATAAAACAACATTGAATAGTTGACAGTGAAAGAATAACATAGAGGCTGAATGTGCAGAACTGGCAAGGTTGAATAGAGAGCCTTAGAGCTTTTCTCCACCATTTCATGAATATCTACTGCTGAATCTACTGCCCAGCTTGTAATGCACTATAAACATCTCCATGTTTTGCATAGATATTTTTCCAAATATCCATCAGAAATAACAATATAAAAACCAGGATGTAAACAATGCAATGAAAGCACAAAGATGATCAGGTTTATCCACATTCCACACTTAAAATACTGATACTATACCAGAATTCTCAAGAGTAGCCTTTGATTGTCTTCTGCATTGAAAAGCAAAAATGTAAAGATAGATCTTCAACTGTAAATTTTTCTCACTATGTTGATTTCTTTATGAAACCATGGAGGATGTTTTCCATCCTATTGTCTAAAGTAACTTTCTATAAAGAAATTACCTCCAGATACTTGTATAATTTATGAGAGAAGTTGATGCATTCAAAGAGTGTTCTAGACACTAGAATTAGAAAGCCCCAGATTTGGTATTCACCTGGGGATGAAGAGAGAATGAGGAACAACACAGAATTAATGGGTATTCTCTTGTCTTCATTAAGTGCACATTTATTCTAAGAGCTGTAACATCTACTTGAATTCTTGGAAGTAATTCTAAATCATGAAATGGAAAATCAAAAACTAATGTGAATGACATACATCAATCAAAAAGTATATCAATAATGTAAATAAACTCATATTGGAGATAGGGAATCATATTTATACATTTACAACTCTTTCAACGTTTTGTCTATATTACCAAATATGGCAAACAAAGATTGATGCATGTGTGGGCATTCATGTGTATGTATATTTCCATTTCTACTTGCAGATATGTTTTTATAAATAGGATTTAGTTATAGTTGATGTTTTCTTTTCTGCTACCAATGTCTCAATAAATATTGTGTATGATTGAGTAAATAAAACAATTTTGTTTAAAATACAAATATATTTCTAAGCAGTTGTTGGTGATGAACCTGCCCACTGATATTTAAAAATAAGATAGGTAGAATAATATTGCACAAGGTCTTCACATACATAATTTTAAAGTCAGTACTACATTCACTATTTTAATAACTTATTTCTGACATCTTTTATTAATGTCTATAATGTGAAAATTAATTGTACTCTGTTTTATTCTTACCAACATTTATTATATATCATATTATTTGATAACATGGATAAAAAACAATTAACATATAATGAATCATATTATGTATGTGATAGGATCATAGTATAAATCTACATTAGAATAATCTTATGTATCTAAGTTTACTCCTCAGCATGAAATATATATTCAAACTGCTACTGAGCCACTTTCTTCATGGCCTAGGTAGCTGTGAATTAATGGGAGATACAGGCTACAGTTTTCCTATTCCAATATTTGTCATTGCTTGTATCCAGCTAAAGTGCAGGAAGAGATTGACCATGTGATTGGGAGACATCGAAGCCCCTGTATGCAGGACAGAATCCACATGCCCTACACAAATGCCGTAGTGCACGAGGTGCAGAGATTCATTAACCTTGCTCCAAACAGTATGGTACATGAAGTGACTTGTGACACTAAATTCAGAAACTACTTCATCCCCAAGGTAAACGTGTTTCTCTCTGCTATACTTCTGTGCTCTTGATGCTCTCAGTTTCAGTGTGGTTCCAGTCCTCTCCATCACACTGTGTTTTCCATTGCAAAAGCAGCTATAAGCAGGCAGGGACATGGTAGTGGCAATTGGACATTTTCTTTGTCTTTAAAAGATTACTTGGATAAAGATTGGTTGTTTTTGTTCTCATGTATATTTTCCAATTTGAGTTAAATTCTGCCAGTATCTTTTGAAATTTTTATTTTGAGAGGAATATCTAAAAATAATTATAAGTAGTTTATATGCTTAACTCTTCAATTTATGAAAGGCTGTACCATATTTTGACTTATGTTTGGTTCATTTTAGTCATAATAATTTCCTTTCAGTGATATATTGTTCATAAAGTTTTTGAGTTTTACTGAATAGTGAGTATTCTTTTGTTATTATTTTTTAAACATGGTGTATAGAAACAAATTATTATGTGATTTTATTTTACCTAATCTCATCTATTTTACTAGTTACTGATGTTTTCACTGAAAATATATGCAGAACTGAAGGTGGCTTCTGGATAACATTTTATCTATACTTTTATTTTCATATGTTTGTACTTCATTATCATTCAAGTTATTATTGGTCCATTAAGTTATTATTGATGAATTTAAAAATCATTAATTTATAATGTTACTAATTTCAAAACTTAATGAAAATAAAATGTTTATAGAAGTATATCAGGACACTTGGAATATGTGTGCACTCAGAGAATAGAAAGGACTGAGGAACTCAAAATGTGAGTTATACTATTAATTCATGATTCATCTAGAGAACTGATGAGGTTGACATAAATATTATGAGGTAAAGATGACTGAATGAATAAGAACAACTGATATATAAGCACATTCATGTTATTTATGATCAGTATAACTGTAACATTTCTCTGTCAATTTGAAAGACTTTAGATGATTTGGAAAGTGATTTTCTTAGATTAAATCATAGACAAAGGATAAATTAATTAGCATATATTAGTGAATCATATTAGCTATGTGATAGGATGATGGTATAAGTCTATATTAGACTAACTCTATGTGTCTAAATTTCTGGATAATCAGCACCCAGATATATAATTACACCAAATCCAGGTGCCTAGATACAAAGACAATTACAAAATCAGTTACCAAAGCATTTTTTCATCATTAGAGCACTGCTAGGCCACTGTAGAAAGCTCTTAATACTCTAACACAGTTAAAGTATCAACATTATAAACAAAAGAGGGGACCTTAAAGAAGTGAGTAAATTCCTTAAAGAAATTGATTAAAATACAAATAAATGTTTGAGGAAAAAAATAAATCCCTTAGCAAATGACAAGAATAACACTGTCCCCTCCCCAAAATAAAAACAAACAAATGAGAATTCAGCTGATGTAAACTGAAATACAAGCAATGAAAAAACACAAAGAGAGAAAATTCTGAAATGGAAAATCTAGGTATGGAAACAGGAGTTACAGACACAAGCATCACCAACAAGGACGGAAGAATCAACTTCAGGCATTGACAATACAATAGAAGAAATGTTCACATCAGTCAAAGAAAAGGTTAAATATTTTTAAAAGTTTTGAAACAAAACATCCAGGAACTCTGCAGTACTATGAAAAGACTAAATTTATTTGACCAAGTAATAATAGGAATAGGAGAAGAAATTAGTGCAGAGACCCTCCAAAATATGTTCGTCTAAATCACAGAAGAAATTTGTCCTAACTTAAAAAGGAGATTCATACAAGAATACAAAAAAGAAATATACATGAAATATATTGTTCCAGATATGAAAGTTTTCTCTCAATATCAGAATTGAAATACTAAACCTGCTGAACAAATAAATAATATTGAGAGTTGCAAGGGGGATATATAGACATATGCAAATTATACCTGATTTCTCAATGGAGACACTAAAAGGGAGAAGGGGTTGAGCAAATGTTCTGCAGAGCCTAAGAGACCAAAGATGTCAGTCTGTGGGACAAAACACGGGCAGGGCCCACAGCCCCAGGCCTCCCGCTTGGAGGAGGTGGCTGTGGCCAGGTCTTGAGCACATGGGAATCGGCCTGAAGTGGGAGACTGAGGTCAGAGCACTTCTTGCCTGGGGAGCTGTAGTTCCTACATGGTTGAGACAGTCGCCTAGTCGTAAAAGTAGACCAAAGAAGAAACGCTGACTGAGCTTCCATGAAGTAGTTTTATTGACGAAAATGGTGAATCTGATGTGCTCTCCACCAAAAGCCAGGAGGAGTTTTGTTATATTGGAAAGGGGCGGGACTAGGGAGGAGACTTAATTACCTATGTCCCCAGGCCTCATTAATATGCAAATCTCAAAGCAGAGGGCTCATAGGCACGCCTCTTACCTGTGTCTTATGTGACTTATGGTTTAGGTTGAATGGAGACTCCAGGTCAGGGTCCTGGGTTTTGGAGGCATGGCCAATCTAGGCCCTCCCACTGCCCAACATCAGTCAAAAGTTCTAGATTTAGGAAAATTTTCAGTCTTCATAAAAAAACAAAAAAACAAAAAAACAAAAAAAAAAAACCCACGATATTCTATGATAAAGTTTAACTAAAAAACTATCTATATAAAAATTCAGTCTTACAGGTGATACTAGAAAGAAAACTTTAGCCCAAAGAGATTAACTATAGCCATGAAAACACAGAAAATATATAACCCCACACCAGAAAAAATAAAACAAATAAAGACCCCTAACTGCTACATATACACCAAGAACAACACCACCCAAAACAATACAATAACAAGAATTAACAATCATTGGGCACTGATATCTTTCAGTATTAATGGATCCTACCCTCCCCCCAAAGACTTAGACTAACAGAAAGAATAAAAAAGCAGGAGCTATCCTTTTTCAAGGGCATACAATAAACACACTTCATCATCAAAGACAGTCATTGCTTCAGAATGTATGGTTGAAAAATTATTTTCCAAGAAAAAGGACCTAAGAAGCAAGCCAGTATAGACATTCTAATATATAACAAATAGACTTACTGTGTGAATGAGGATAAACACATCATATTCATTTAAGGAATAATGCACCAAGATGATATTTTACTTTTTAACTATTATGCTCCAAACACAAGTACATCTTCTTTGTAAAAGAAAATTACTAAGGTTTAAATAACACATTAATACTAACACATTGGTAGTAGGAGACTTTAATATCCAACTTGTCTGAAATAATAGGCCATCCAGATGGAAACTAGGTAAGAAACAGTGGATTTTCACAAACTTCACATCTGACAGAGGACTAATACTTAAACTATATAAACAAAGACTAGATATCAACAAACCAAATAAAGAAATTATTTTAAAAAACTGTACAGATGTCAACATAGAATTTTCAGTAGAGGAGTCTTAAATGGTTGAGAACCACTTAAAAAAATAGAAATGTTCAACATCCTTATCCATCAGGAAAATTCAAATCAAAACTACTCTTAGATTCCACTTTACACCTTTCAGAATAGGTAAGATCAATTGCATAAGTTACAGTTCTTGCTGGCCACGATATGAACCAATGGGAACGTTCCTGTATTGATGTTAGGAGTGCAAACTTACACAGGAAGATAATTTAATTGAGATAAATACAGCAGTTCCTCAGAAAACTTGGATCAATCTATTTCAAGACTCAGATTTTCCACTTTTAATGAAAAAGACAATCCATCCTAGCAGAAGGACACTTGCTAAATTGTATTCATAATGGCTTCATTCAGAATAATCAGAAATAGGAAACAATCTAGATGCTCCTCAACTAAGAAAGGGATAACAAATGTGGTACATTACAGAGTGGAGTATCAATCAGATGTTACAAACATGACATCATGAAATTTTTAGGCAAATGGATGGAACTAGAAAAAAAAACATCCTGAGTGAGGTAACTCAGACCCAGAGAGACAAACATGGTATGTACTAACTTATCCATAAACATTAGCTATTAAGTAAAAGATAATCATGCTATAATCCACAAACCATGACAGCTTAAATAACAAGGGGGAAGAAACAAGAGTTTAGGGGAAGAGATGACTGGAATTGGTTAGTGTTTTGGTATGTTTGTGGAAATCTAGTGCAATAGAAAATCCATGGAATCTAAAAAGGGGACCCTAGAGAGGAGTCCTAGGATTAGGAGATAAGGGACTAGACATTTTTTTCCACCAGACAAGGATTCTAGTAGTGGGACTAAGATACCAACCAAGGCATTAAACCTTCAAACTACAATTTGCCCTTCCTGGAAAATATTCTGGAGTAATGGAAAATCAGAACTTGTGAGACTAACCAACCACTGACTGGTGTAAATTGAGTTTCATGCCAAGTCAGAGGGCATAGACTGGACACTATATAGGTGTAAATGGCCAAAACTGAATGTGGAACATTCTGGTTATCCATAATAGAGATGAACCAAGCTGGCAAAAAAAAAATGAAATCCATTAAATGATTTCCAATTATATTCAACTATGTTAGTACCCAGTATAGTTGTCATCAGAGAGGATTACTAAGGCAGTGGATAGGGGTAGATGCAGAGACACATACCCACAAATAATGTAGAGCTTAGGAACACCACAAGAGATGTTGAGGTAAGATTGTTTTAGACAGAGGGGATAAAGATAACAGGAGAACATGACACACAGAATCAACTGGGTGGGGCTCATAGGTATTTACAGAGATAGTAGATGCAATCTTAGAGCCTGTATGGGTCTGCACTAGGTACTCTGAAAATACATTATGGTTGATTGGATTGGTCTAGTGGGACCTCTAACATTGGGAGTGTGGTGTGACTCCTTTTTCCCCGCTTTTCTTAGTAAAAAGAACTTTCCTTGTCACTAAGTTTCCTCATCCTGCTTTGATATGGGGGCTTATGGTTAATCTTATTAGATCTTGTTGTCACAATGTTCAGTTGATATCCTTAGGGGGGGAACAGGTTTTGTTTTGGGGTTTTATTTATTTATTATTTATTTTGTAAAGGTAAAGAACAGGGTAGTGGTCTTGTATAAAGGGTAGCTTAGTGAGAAGAATGTGAGGAGTAGAGGGAGGTAGGATCTTGTCAGGATGCATTGTATGAAAGAATAAATACAAAGAAAATAGGAAAAGGGATTCTACTGCCTCTAATCTTGGTTGAATATTTCCTTTCCTTCAACAGTATTCCTTTTGTTTGTATATTTGCATGTGTCTTTATATACATAAACTCTGAGTGTGAGAGCAAACAATTCCATCTATAGCATTTAAGACCTGAATTATGTTCATGAGGAAAAATAAGTACAATTTGTCTTTTTAGACCTTGCTTGTTTACCAGCATGAATGACTTCCTGTTTGCTTCACATAGAAAACAAGTTTCCATTTGAAATCATGTCCATGTGACCAATGAAAATCAGTTGACAAACTAGAGCAGTATGTGATGAGACAAACCTGCAGGAAAAGAGAAGTCAGCAGCATTAGCACCAAATGCCCAATACAGACTTCAAGGCTCCTTACCCACACCACTGTGGCTAATATCAGACTCCTCACTGCACTTTGCAGGATTTGTTTCTTGAAATGTCCCTACTACTTTTGTACTTCCTCTATGGAGAAAAGGGTATATAATGTTTAGCACTCTGATATATTTGTACATTGCTTTCTCTTTTGTGTATTGTTTGCAGGGAACAATGGTAATAACATCACTGACATCAGTGCTGCATGATAGTAAAGAGTTCCCCAACCCAGAGATGTTTGACCCTGGCCACTTTCTAGATGGGAATGGAAACTTTAAGAAAAGTGACTACTTCATGGCTTTCTCAGCAGGTAATAGAAACTCATTCCCAGGGCTCCAGTGACATGAGGATCTGTGGAGATTTATAAGTGGCTCCCAGTTGCTGGTAGACTTGCAATTTGTTCATGAGCAGAAAGAAGCATTCGTTCCAGTGTCCATGTGCTGTCCTTGATAATGATGACGCTTTTTGCTTGACAGAATCAAATATTGAGGATTCACTGTGTTTGTGCTTTTCTAGTCATCCTAGTGGATATACATTTGCAATTTTCCTTTATGTACATCTTGGGGACATCTTTATGTACATCTTGAGAATCAATGCCACTTAGTCTTTGTGCAATCACCATTAAGATAAATACCAAACCGCAATTTGAATGTATATCTTTGTTGTATCACTTTCCTTCAGGCTTAGCTATACAGAAAAAAAAATAAGTTAAAAAATAAAACAAAAACGCCAAAAATGCTCCAATAGGCATAAAGTCCATGCAGTGAAGTCCATGGCAACCAGGGTGATATAGTTGGACTTGTGGTTTGAGAGTGTTACGAATCACTGAACAAGTATGCTTCTTGGGAGAATTCTCCACAAGTTTTATACTCTAGAATGTCAAAGTTAACATAAGAACATTAATCAACATTATAATTGAGAAATTTCTACCTGCCACAAAGAACATAAGTGATAGAAGAAAAAAAGAATAATATTTTTAGATCTCATTTTGGATTGTTTTAGTTTCATATGTGTATACAAGGCCTTTGATAAAAACTACCCCAACATTTCAACACAAACATCACATGTCCATAACATATGATCAGCACAATTTTGTTCCACCTTCACACACCTTTTTAAAACTACTGAGTGCACTATGTCCTGTTATATGTTTATTTGTTTAGTGACAACCTCTGGGAAATAAGTAACTCACATATGGCCTAATCAATGAATAAAATTGGTTCTCCATCTCTTAGTAACCTGAAGCTGCCAGTAACTCTTCATTAGGAATGAGGCTTTGTGAGCACATTCCCAGTCTTTGCTGAAACTTTGGCTGGTTTTTGACATTCTTACACAGGTAACAAAGGGCATGATAGATGGCTTAGCATTTAAGAGAACACGCAGTTCTTGCTATAAACCTGAGTTGAATGCCTAGCACCCTGGATTCTAACAGTCATTTGTATTTCTTGTTCCAGGAGACATTGAGGAGTCTTCTGATCTCCCTAAATAGCTAGTTTGACATTCACTCACCCACATATGCAAATGTAATACACATTTACTTATATAAAAGAAGAAAATGAAACACAGATTGACAGTACTTTCTAGGTCCAGATGTAAGAAACTTCCAGCTTACCATGAGATTGTGGAAATTTGTAATTGTGGCAGAAGACTATGTTGGGATCATGGGCTTCCCTGCTACTCCATCAATGAGGACAATTTTATGAATATTTCATTTACTTTGCTAAAGTATTAACATGGATTCGTATTCATTCATCAAGTGATTTTGATAACAAACTCATAACTTCACTCCTTCAGCTCATTTGTTTTCCTGTCAATATCATACTGATTTTATTACCATCTCTATAGTACAATTTTGGTTCAGTGATAGTTATATTTCTGTACATTTTTATCATTCAGAATTGTTTCAGCTATCATGTCTTTTTGGTGTTTCTTTTATTTAAAGCTGAAAATTCTTCATGGTGTTTGGGATTTTAACTGTAGATTGCTTTTGGTAGGATAACCATTTTTCACTCTACTAATCCTGAAGATCTGTGAATATTGGGGATTTATCCATCTTCTGATTTATTCTTCAATTTATTTCTTCAGTATCTTAAATCTTTGTCTTTAAATCTTTTACTCTGCTTGTTTAAAGTTACTCTAAGATTTTTTTTGTTGTTGATAATATTGTTAAGGTTGTTACTCTGACTTCTTTCTCAGTATAGTTGTCATTTGTATATAGAAAACCTATTGATTTTTATGTGCTGATTTGTATCCTGATACTTTCCTTAAGGAAATATCAGCTGTTGAAGTTACCTAGTAGATATTTTAGGGTTTTATAGATACAATATTATCACTGCAACTAAGGATACTTTGGAAAAATTCCTTTCCTACATGGTTTGCCTTATCTCCTTCAATTGTTCATTATTCTAGCATAGACTCAAATGCTATAGTGAATAAATATGGAGATAGTGGACATTATTTTCTTTTTCCTCATTTTAGTAAAAATGGTTTAACACTTTCTTTTTAAGTTGATTTGAGTTGTGGGTTTGCTCTAAAATAAGTTTATTATGTTGAGTAAAAATTCCTTCTATCTCTTAGCTTTCTAGGACTTTTCTCATGAAAGGAATGCTGTGTTTTAGGAAATGCCTCTTCTAATGAGATGACCAAGGTGTTCTTATCATTTAATATGCTTATATTGTGGATCACATTGTTTTATATATGTCAAACCATCCCTTCATCTCTGGATGAAAGACTACTTGATAATCTTATTGAGTATTCTAGTGTTATGTAAGCAAGATTTTAACTGTTATTTAATCTATGATTGTAAGTCAATTTAGTTTGTAATTCTCTTTTATATTTGTGTCTTTAATTAGTTTAGGCATCTGGGTAATTGTGACCTCATAACATAAATTAAGCAGTTCCTTTTGTTTCTACTTTGAAAAATAATTTTGGGATTATTGGCTTTAATTTTCACTGAAACTGGTAGAATTATTTGCATCTGTATTGGTCAGGCTCTGGCAGAGCCTCTCAGGATATAGCTATATCAGGTTCCTGTCAACATATAGGTTTTGGAATCAGGAATAATGTCTAAGTTTGGTGTCTCTATATGGGATGAATTCCCAGGTGAATCAGCCTCTGGATTGCCTTTCCTTCAGTTTCTGCTACATTCTTTGTCCTTGTATTTCCTTTAGACAGGAGCAATTCTGAGTGAAATATTTTGGTATGGGTGGGTGGCACCAATCTTTTACTGTGGGCCATGCTTAACCTCTGGATATGATCTCTACAGGTTCTCTCTCCACTTTGTTGAATATTTCAGCTAATGCCATCCTGTTAAGTCCTGGGAGCCTCCTGGCAAATGGGACTTTCTGGCAGCTGCCCCCAGTTCCCAAACCCTCACTGTTATACAACTCTTCAATTTCCTGATCCTCTGTTCATCCACCCTCACTTCTCCCATACCTCATCTTGACCCCTTTTCCCTCCACTGCCTCTTTCCCTCCCAAGTTCCTCCCTCCCTCTATCTTCCATGATTATTTTGTTTCTTCTTCTAAGTAAGATTTAAGAACCCACACTTTGGTCTTCCTTCTTGAGTTTCATATGGTCTGGGAATTATGTGGTTGGTATTCTGAGCTTTATGCATAGTATCTCCTCATCAGTGAGTACATAACAAGTGTGTTCTTTTGTGACTGGGTAACCTCACTCAGGATAACATTTTCTATTTCCATCCATTTGCCTGTGAAATTCATGAAGTCATTGTTTTTAATATTGAGAATACTCCCTTGTGTAA